>PVHY01011589.1:0-47398 GCA_004024945.1 Uropsilus gracilis | reverse complement strand
TACCTAGAAGAAATCATTCTAGCAGAAACGAGTCAGATAGAAAGGGACAGAAACCAAATGGTTTCACTAATATATGGTCAACCAAATGAAACTGCACAAGGGGAGAATGGGGACCAGCTGGAGCGGGTGGGAAGGGGAGGCGGTGGGTGACCCCCAGGGACTGAAATGATGTGAAATATATATAAATAAATAAATTATTTTAAAAAATGATTTGCTAATTGGTGATGCTATCACATACTAAGGATGTTTTTTCCTTAAGAATATTAAGAATATCGAGGAAGCATATGAAAGCACTACTTGTAATGCTTTTAGTCAATGCTGATGAAGAACTGAGAAAAACAGGAATGTTTTTAAGTTACTCTCACTTGTGCTCTTTCAACCCAGTTCCTAACTTGTACTCCAGTTCTCATTAAAAATTTGAATTCAAGCCTGGTGTGGTGGCGCACACCTATAACCCAAGAGCTGGGAGGCAAGAGGACAGGGATTGCTTGAGTTCACGGGTTCAAGACTACCCCAAGCAACATAGCAAGACCTGGTTCTCAACAAAGCAGCCAGGTGTGGTGACAGGCACCTGTAATACCAGCTACCTGGGAGGCTGAGGCTGGGGATCACTTAAGTCCATGGGATTGGGATAACCCTGGGCAAAATAGCGAAACCTAGTCTCAAAATTAATTAATTAAATTTTTAAAAATAAATAAAAATTTGAATTCTCTGGATTCCAAAGTATTTTCAATTCAGGTAACAACCAAAAGAATCTTTGCAACCTGTTGCCCTATAACAGTCTCCAAAGCTAACATACAGCAGTCACCTGGAAAAATACTTAACTACAATGCAGACCACAAGCTCTGCTCTCTGATATGTTAAGTTCCTGGGGGCCCCAGTCTGTGTTTCTTGCCAGGCCACACTGCGAAGAGAACTGGCCTGTACGAGCAAGTGACCACATCACCAACGTCTAAACGTACATTGTTCAACCCCAGGCCTTCAGGCAAAACTGCAAATGATCACGATTGTGTTGCATCATCTTAAATATCATTTATAATTTGCACTGATTGTGCCAGAATTTCATTTAACCAGAGAGACGGTTTTTCCTTTTTTCCCTGCAACATGTTCACAGCGAATAAAACAAAGTGCGAACTCCATTCCGCTTGCAGGGTCTGCCAGGCATGACCGTGCCCATCTGCACACAGTCTGGCACAGGCTTTTCAAAAGAGAAATTTTACTAGAGTATGTTCATCTGTGAGTGTGAACATTTCTAAATGGATGCTTGGGAAAGCCAAGAATTCAAACATACCCAAAATTTAGGAATATATCACACCATAAGCCACATGATTAAAACCTGAAAAACAGATACATTTTGACACATCTGCTGACATCGTCTAATGAGCAAATGTTTATTTTTTTAGTTTAGACAGCTTTGATTTCTAATAATCTGTTAGCACTTTATCCTGTTGTATTATTGTAAGGGGAAAGTCTTCGTTTTGCCTGAAACTCTTAAACCCTCAACTTCTCAATGTCTCTATTATTATCATTATTATTATCATTACTGCTACTACTACTACTACCACTACTACTACTATTTAGCAATAAGTTTCCTGCAGAACAACTGGAAGAGCAATTAAAACCAACAAATTCAAAAGCAGTTGTTCAAGTATTAAGCTTTTTTTTTAAAAGAATCTTTTTCATTTCGAGTGCAGTTTTTGAGGCTTTTTAAATATTTTAAAATATGAAATATAAGCACAGAACAATTGCTTGACATCTGAAAATTAATGTCAACTCCTTATCTATGGGACCAAGCTGCCACAAACACAGTGAGATCCATCATATCCTGGTGACCTTGCCTGAGGCCCAGGTAAATGCCAAGTATCCAGGATTGTATCACTCTGAAACATGCACATAAATTAAGTTCTGCTCCCTAACCTGCCCTGAAGCATAGACAAAGGTAATGCATTTTATTTACCAGTAAGGGGAAAAATGATTGTTTCCATCTAGAGCCTCTCCTTTACACACAGGCACTATGTTCAGCAAGCTATATAAAACAGTTCATTTAATCCTAATAACCTTATGGTGTATGTACTGCCAGAATGGTGGCAACGGCTCAGTGTCTTCTCTGGGTCATATGACCAGTAAGTGATGGAACTGGTAATGTGCCTGACCCTGAATCTCAGACTCCTGATTACCTCAGACTATAGAGGTGTCTAGTGCTTTGCGTTTTCCTTCCTTCCAGCACCCCCATTCATTTCCAAACCACCTTTGCACTGAATTAGTTTTTATGGTGATTAAGGAACATGCTCAACAAATCCTTCTAGAGTGCCCAGGTTTTATGACATGTGTGCTTGTGCCACACACAGAGTTCAAGGTGCAGAGAAAAACACTCTCGGGGCGCCAGAGAGGCTGACCACGCAAAGCTTGGAGGGCACTTCAAGGCAAGCAAGACAATGCTTGTTTTTCAAAAGCCACATGATGCCTGGACAATGTTCACTGCTGGCTGCTGAGAGTGACAGTGAACAGAAACTTGGACAAAGGTCTGTGTCTGATACAAGTGACCCCTTTGGTCCATGAGATGAACTGAGTACTAGTTAAGGACGCTACACACTTTTATTTTCACTCTGAGCCTTACACAGGACAGATTCTTAAAAGTAGAATTTTTTTTTTTGGGTCTGCTGTAAGAGGAAATGAAAACACCAGTCAAAAGTAAAACTGAGTTATGGAATTCTGAAAAAAGATTTTAAAAACTGAGTCCGTGATGTGATTGAGGTCACCCTCCAAGTGGCTGTTGGAGTCCAGCTCTGTTTACTCCCTTCTTGGCTCTTGTCAATTCAAGTGGCACAGATATCCCAAGTTCCAGTAAACACAGGGCTCTTTTTAGCCCTGGCAGGAGTGCTGGAAGAGAACTTGGGAGAGGTTGGCTGGCCCAGCTGGGCTAGAGTTTAATTGAGGAGTAGTTTTCTCCAGGGCCCAGTAAGACAGTGACAGGTAATCAAGGTGAGAGACCTGGGAGAAAATGGGTCTGTGTCTGTGACCCATGAAGGTCCCCTACTTCCATTACTCACCCTTGGCAAGTCCTTGCTTCCCATTTCATGAGAGAAGCCTGCTGCTTCTCCCCATGTCCTCACCCTTAAAGTCAAGTATGAGCTCCATCACTTACTAGCTGGGTGACATCCTCATCTGTAGTGTGAATAATCAGAGCATTCCTCTCAGGGGGCTACTACGAGGCTTGGTTGGGATGAGATGAAGGCAGAGTCCTTGGAGGTAGCTGGCACAAAGCCAGGCAGGATGCAAGTACTTGGGCAATGACAGCAGTTCTCAAGGCTCTGCGCACTTGCTGTCTAGTTTATTCTTGGTCCCACTTAGGTGACGGCTCCTGTATCACTGACTCTTCTCTTAACCAGGGATACTTTTCTGAAGGGGGCTGAATACTCTGCACTCTGTCACTGTCTCACTTCTCTTTGCTGTGTTCTACTTTTGTAAGACGGTTTTTTCGTTTGTTTGTTTGTTTAATCTACCTAGGAGGAATCTTCAAAAACTCCCATAAGCAAGAAAGTCTCTCATCTTTTCATGAAATTATCTTGGTACCTCACACAGTGGAACAAATTCAATGAAAGCCAGTTTGTGTATTTTGTTGTAGAGGACCTTAGTAATGCTCTAGTTTGACAGCTTCACTGGTTTTAGGAGAAAACTGTGCAGACCCCCATTAAGAAAGGTTCCCCCAAAAGTCAAAGTGAGCCAGTGACCTGGACACGAATGAAGTAAGAGCTTTTAACTCCCAATTCACTGCCATTTCCCCATAAAGGATGTTGTCTGAGACAAGAGATAGTGAAATGACTTTATTGTTCCACAGACCCAATGGTAAGGAGAATGTCACAGTTGGGTCATTTTTCAAGGGAAGCAAAATCCTTGATCCACTGCAAATGTTCTTTCTGAATTTTAACCTGGTCCTTGAGTGAACCAAAAGGACAATAAATACTTTTTCATTTACATAAAAAGGCAAGTGACAGTTGAAAATATGCCCTATGAAAAATCCTTCTAGAGATATTAACTTTCCATATATAAAGAAATAGTGGAAAGTTCTGGATAATGAAATATACTGGCTACTGTGGTCTGAATGTTTGTATCTCTTCATAATGTATATGCCGAGAAAGCCCAGAGCCCTCATGAATGGGATTAGTGTTTAAACTAAAAGCCACAAAGAAAGCTCACCCCGCTTCCAACACAGAAGGATGTAATAAGAAGTCTGCAAGTCAGGCAGGGATCCCCAGCTGAACACAACCCTGCCAGTGCCTCAGTCTTGCAGCTCCCACTCTCCCAACTGTGAGAAATAAGTGGTTTACAAGCCACCAGTATGCTATAGCAGTCTGAAATGATGGAGATACTGCATAACTAAGAAGTTCAGTTTTTAAAGACTGAGAAATATCAAGGACTGATATTTAACATCCTCAAAAGGGTTTATCTTTCAACAGCCAAAGGCACTGAAGGAACTTTGGTCTGGGCATCAGTAACCACAATGCTGTTTTATACTGTGTCTCTCAGACTTATTAGGACAGCTCCAAACTCAAGTCACTTCTTTGTACTCATAATCAATGCAATTCTTCCTAAACACCCCCAAAGGGGGAGGGGCCTCACAGGCTTACCTCCAGAAGATACACAAACGAAATGACTATGTCAACAATTGTAGATGCAACACTAATCTGCAAAAGTCTGCCATGTGCAGCTAGTGTGACAGCAGACATAGCTTGCAGAGCAATGCAAATTCTATCATCAGAATCTCCAATTATCCATTTCCCTAAGAAAATAACAAAAAAGGTGCTATTTTCTGTTTAAAGAAAAGTCTGGGTTCAAATAAATGTTTCTTTCATAATGATTTTCTTCCATGAACCCTGGGATAGTAAAAAGCAGGAGGGTTTGGAGTTTACAGTTATCTGAAAAGCTCCATTGACTAAAAGCCTTCATTTTCTAAGCATTTCTATTACTGCAAAATAATTTATGAGATGTCTGAGGCTTGTTGTGAAAAAAAATATGCCTGACATTTAAGATTATTTTAAAACACCTCTCTTGCATAAAGAGCTGAAAGGTGTGGCAGGTCTGGGCCTTGCTCCTGCCTGGGGGACAGTTGAAGTTTTCAGCAGTTTGGGGCAGGGACCTGGAGCTGCTTCAAAGCTTGCAGGGGCAGGCCAGTTCTCCAGGACCCCCCGGGGTGCTATTGGGCAAAGCCGGCACCTCTGTTCCTCAGCACTCTGTTTGCCCTACAAGGTTCCCTGCTGCCCGAAGAAACATGCTAAATATTTCCATAAAGGAGTGCTGTGTGGAAGCAACAGGAAATAAAGGTTTGCTCCAGTGACACCCTGCTAATAAAGAGGAGGGGGTGCATCTGAAAATCAGTTTTCCAAGTGACTTGTTATTTTTGCCAGATGTTTCCAAAGACAGGTCTTATACACAATGTTTGTGATGTGTTTTCTGGAATAAAGAGGGTTTGGCCACAAGATATATTCTAACGGAGCACTAAAAGATAACTCAAACTCAGTGTGATATGGGAGCAAGTAACCTCTTCAGAAACATCACCTTTACCTTTTTTTTTTTTTGATGCATAAGCAAAATCAAGCATTTATATATTTTGCAACTTCCTGAAGGAAGTACAATCAGTTCTTTAGAAAATTCAGCAATTACCATCTCCTAACTCCTGACGTTGTTAGACTAGAGAGACTTCACTGGATCCATATGGCCCAAACAAACAATCAAACAACAACAAAACCACTGTATTCTGAGGCACCCTCAGATCCCATCATAACCTCTTCTTCCGAGTGCCTACCCAACTCCCACCACCAGCACAATTTCCTTTTGGCAAAAGCACCATGAATAGACATGAATAGAGTGCCTTGCATTCATTCGATACCACAGCCAGGCCTTCCCAATATATCTAAAAAATATATCTAAAAAATGCCATATATCTAAAAAGTGTCCACTCTACCTCTTCCCAGTCCCTAGAACTATGGGACTAATACACTGCCTTCTTCAAATAGCTCTCAGATCAAGCTGGGTGTGGTGGCACACGCCTGTAATCCCAGCTACCTAGGAGGCTGAGGTGAGGGATCACTTGAGTCCACAGGTTTGAGACAACTCTGAGCAACATAATGAGACCTAGTCTCTTTAAAAAAATAGCTCTCAGATCCTCAAAAAAGATAGTGTAACCCTGCAAAAGGAGGGATAATGGATTTCTACATCCCCAACCCACCTAGACATGGCAACCACATGCTGACTATCTTTATCCCTTTCCTATAATCTGCATACATTCATTGGCAATTTATATATTTTCCTAATTTTCTCCTGCCTACTGACTGCTCAGAGCAACACAAATAGTTCAGAACATGAGCTTCTAGAAAGCATGGAGAAGGACTGAAGCAAGAGATGTCCCACTTGTAGTGGTGAGAACATGAAACTGCTGATTGGAGATGGAACTGGGACTCGGCCGAGGCATCCTCGTTACTGTCTAAAAGGAATGTGCATTTCCACTTTGAGTCCCAATTGCCTCTTGCACAAAGTATGAAATAATAAGATCTATCTTTGAAGTTATTATGGGAACCAAATGTGATGCATACAAAACTTTACGTATAGAAAGAGTTGCAAGTTCTGCGTCAACCATTATTGCTTTTCTCAAACCCTGCCTACATCTTTTATAAATAGTTCCTTTATTTAAATCTCCTTAAATTACCTGATTTGAATCTGCCATGTGTTTCCTGCCAGATTCCAACATGCTCAGTAAGTGACATTTTCCTTTCCTCATCTTCCCTTCCTCTCCCCTAATTTGTGGTTTTCCTACCTAAGTAAAACTTGCTGCTTTAAAAATATAACCCTTTCTTCCTCAGTGCTTAGTTACTTCTATACCATTTCCGTGTTTAACTTGTTGTCTAAGCTGGTCACTAAAACAATGGATTTTGGCCTCGTGTCTGATGGAGCCTGCACATGCAGTTTCTGCCTTTTCTACTGATTTTCAGGGTCGTAAAATCTCAAGGCTCAAATTTCCTGTACAGATCAGCTAGGCCAGCATCTCCACAAACACCTGCTCAGCAGGCAGCAGATCAGAACAGAAAAGGTGTTCTTGAGCCTAACAAGTCTGCAGCATCTTCCCATGGCAAGCCCAGTTCGCCATGACATATGAAGTTATCTGACAAGTCTTAGGGCAAAGAATCCTCTGGAATTTGCTAAAGTGGCATTCCACTAAACGATGCGGTCTCAGGCCCCTGGTCTGTCCCTACCTGTAAGTACCCATTAACCCATTCAATACCAGTGAGATTTTCGGAATGTACCCCTGGAGGAGGACAGAAGTAAGAGAAAAATCTTACTTTTCCATGAGGGCTTAATAAATGGTAGTGCTGGTTTCCAAGCCATGTCGCATGGTCCCCACCACCATCCTCCTCTTCTCGCTACAAGAGGGGTTTTCATACTTTCAAACACTGCAGAGCTGGTTCAAGAGCAGATCACATGTCCCAGCCCCAGACCTTCTGACTCACCAGGTCAGGGTGCATTTCTACAAGTCCTCAGGGAGCCACTTTGAGAGCCTGACACTAACACCAACAATGGAGGTACAGAGGCTAGAGAGTGAAGGTCTTAAAGGAAAAAAAAAAATAGCAAACCCTGAGAGTAGCCAAGGCATACATATGGAAATACCCCGTAAAGGGCAACAGGGTTAACAACCACAGGCGTATCTCAGGGTCACGCCAATAGCCCAGGGCCAGAGGGCTACAGTAACTGGACACTGGGTCTTGGGCTGGACCTTAGTTAGCTGACTGCAAAGCCTGAGTAAGAAAGAGAAGAATTTGGGTGTGAGGCCGGGCGTGGTGGCACGTGCCTATAATCCCAGCCTTGGGATACTGAGGCTAAGAATCACTTGAGTCCACAGGATCAAGACTACCCCAGGCAACATAGTGAAACCTAGTCTCAAAAAAAATAGCTGGGTGTGGTGGCCATGCCTGTAATCCCAGCTACCTGGGAGGCTGAGGCTGGGGATCACTTGAGTCTGCAGGTTCGGGACTACCCTGGGCAACAAAGCAAGACCTAGTCTCTAAAAAAAATAAAAATAGGAAAAGAATTTGGGTGTGGCATGTAACATACACCTGAAGAGGTAGGACCCTACACCCCCTAAAGTGTATACAGTATTGTAAGTCAAAATTACCTCAGTAAAAGATAGCGCAATTTTAGAGAGAAAGAGAATTGGAAAGAGCACTCCAAGTGGCAACAGTGATTCCTATCAGGCAAATAATTGTTTGTACAGTCCCAGCCAAAATTTTATAGGCAAAGGGACCTGGCCTGCCTGTCTTTGGGTGTGACTGTTATTTCAAAATTTCACACAGAACACTAAATGCAAGAGAGAGAGGCTCCTCTCCAAGTCAGTGCTTTGCAGGAGCTTGCAAAGGTCTTACTGCTCCCTTTCCAGCTGATGCTCTGAGCTTGCACCACAGCAGCTCACTTCCAATACCTCAAGCCAACCTGCCTCTTATGCTCACTTGCAGGCATTCATGGAGCATTTGGTAACATAAGGTAGGATGCAAGTGAATAATGATGGAGACGAAAACTTGACTCCCAGACAAGGCAAAGAAAGCACACACTGATAAATCAGAGGACAAACCAGGAGAGGACCAGAGGTGAAGAGTCTGGGCCACTCAAGTTGAGTTTACTTCCAGTGGACTGTGCTAGCAGCTGGAGGACGAGGGACATAGGAGAGTGAGGGTTCATGAACAGCAAGTTCATGAGCACCTGCTCTGTGTCAAGGTCCCTCACTTATGCTCTCTGTCAGCTTCACCAAGTCCTTGAGATGGAGCAATATCTTCATTTACAGATGGGAAACCAAGTCCTTGGAGCACAGTAACTTGCCCAAGGTCAAACAGCTAGCAAACACCAACATAAGTGCTTTTACCTCTGCTTTATCTGAATCCAAAAGTGGTATACTTAGATGATGTAGAACTTACAGGAGAAATGAAGATCATGTAACGGCCACCAAAGTAAACTAAATCAAGGTAATGGTATACTTGCCAGTTTTTTTCCCCCAAAGGCTTAACTTATGATTTAAAACATGATGAAATGACTAAATAAATCTAAATCACAAACACACACACATATATACACTCTAGGTATATATTTGCCTAAAGGTAAGATATTTAAATATCATAAGGTTCTAAATTAGTTATGTAGGGGGGGAAACTTTTGGATCATTTTTGTTAAAAAGTATCACTGCTGTGAATAAATATTAAGCCTTTGAAGGGGGTATAGTGGTATGAAACACCACCTTCCTTTTCCTACTCCAGGATGTTACATAAAAGCAACAGGGAAATAGGAGGGGAGGGGAGAGGAAGAAGAACATGGTGTTTCAGTGAATTTATGAGAGATATAACTCACAGATTCAAAACTTGGAGCATGATTCTAAAATCCACTGTGACTGGTTCAAAAACACAGAGATAAGAACACCGTGGAATGCAACTGTTTCCATACTAACAAAATGTTCGTATGACTAATGACAGACTTGTCTACTTGTCCGGCATCGTTCTATAAGCTTTGTATAGACTAGCATATTTAATCATCACTTCCGACCTGTGAGATAAATGCTACTCTAGAAATGAGAAGACTGAGCTACATGGAGATTAAGTAATGGGAGGAGACATATAGTTCAGTAACAAATGGAAAAACTAGGATTTCAACATAGGTCTTGGACTTCAGAGGCCACATTCATAACTACTGAGATGGAATATCTCTCCTGTGGCACACACACAAGATTGTCATCAAACCATTGAGTGGTAAAAGACAAAAATGGCCACACACAGGCAAATGCTATAAGACCTACCTCTTACTGTGACAATCTACTCAAGGGAAGCAACTCTAGCTATCTGAGACCACAAGGTGGCTCAAAATGTGAAAAGATGATTTCTAAGACTGTGATTAAGTAGAAAAGCCAAGACCAAAATATTGTGGCTTGTATGATATCATTTGTGCAGGGAGAATGTACATAAACACATATTTACAAATGCAGAGAAAAGTCTCAGAATAGAACACATGAAACTGGTACCCAGGATTGATTCTGAAGAAAAAACTAAGCCCCTGGATATGGGAGAGATGGAAGATTAATTTTTAAAATTCTGAACACAGTCTTGTATCACCTCTATATTTAAAGTAAATTCAATTAAAGGAAAATCATTTGAACGAAAAAATGTACAATGTTTCCTAACCTAATTCACAGTTGGGAGGGTTAAGTAGAGTAAAAGTGATCAGAACAAATTCTCCATTCATAAAGAGAAATGAATAACTTCCTGTAATTTTTCAGAACAGAGGTTCTGAAATACTTAGAATAAAGGGAAAAAATGCCATCCACTTTCTTTCACAAAGATACTTGTTTCTTGAAAGTGCAGTGAACAGAGAGCAGGAAAGAATTCTCTGTGTAGACTGTAGGATGAGATAAGTCAATGTTAATGTATGAGAAAACCCTAAAAGTATAAAGGTGGCAGGTAATGATCCAACAGAGCCACTGTGTGCTAAAATAGTAATGGGTATGTCACCTTCATGCCACTGGAGAAACGGACACTCTCATGTCCTACAAAACATGCAAGGCATCTCTTGTTGCCAAATTTAAATGGGGGCATTATTTTTAAGTTACTATAATTAGTTCCCATTTGTCTATGAATCAGCCTTTATGAGGCAATAGCATCTAAGCCCCATCAGATGAAACCTGAGGCAACATCATCTCTGTTTGTTATTTTGAAAAGAAAGAGAGGGTGCCAAGTTTCCTGCAACACCCAATTCAAACACTGAAATTTGGAGGACAGAATGTCCTGTTGTCCACGTTTGAAGATAGGAATATATTTCCATCTAATACATCAGTCCCAGGTTCAGCTGGCAACAGGAAGGAATTGAATCCCAGAGCTCAAAAACAGGACTTAAGTACTAAAGCACCTTTGATTGCTCATATAGGATAATACTTACATTTTAACCCCTTACATGCTGGCATTTTTTTAAAGTGCCCATATTTATGAATACAAAAAATGTTTTCATCTACAGATTATCTGCCTACGTGACATGAGATTGGCAAATGCAAGTGTTCAAAACTATTTTTACATTCCTTGATAGCTGACTTTCACAACTGAGCTTCTCACAAGAACGGAACAGCTTCAACCAAATATGAAGGCAGGGGGAGGACGACTGTCCACCCCCACCCCCGCTAGGCCTGGGCCTTGGCTCAATGGCCTGGCTGCCCTGACCAGCTCTGAAATCAGGCTTATTATAGTACAATAGAATCTCATGGCCTCCAGGGGGAAAGCAGCACTAGCAAGAGCTGGCAACACTAGGAAAGCTGTTAGGATCAGACAGAGATTTAAACTGGGACTCTAGGAAACCCCAGAGACCTGAGCAGGGGTTCAAGTGAAATGCAATACCCCACAGAGAACATCAGTCAGCAGGACACTGGGGGCTCAAGTACACCTGAGGGAAGGCAGTGGGTGCAGGAGAGGGGATGCACTCTTCCTTTGTTTCCAGATTTATATATCAAAGACTGAGTATTTCTCACACATTCTCATGACAAATGTGTTATTTTTCATGGCAAGAACCATGAAAGATGATTTTGGGTTCTGATCCCAATTTCAATATTTACTAGCCAGTTTCCCTTCAGCCAATCATGTTAACGTATTAGAATCTTTTTCCCCCTCCTCTCCACTCAGATAACAAGAGAAAAATGGATGAGGGGGAGGAGGATATAATGCTTGCCCTGTCACACGTCATAGGAATTCTCTAAGAAAAAATTTCGTTTTTTCAGCTTTTGAACTTTAGCAAACATTTATATAACACTCTGTGCCAGGCTGAAACTACTGTACAAACGCTTACTTTAAACAACTCTCTGACATAGGTACTATTATGGTCCCTTCTTCACAGACAAGAAAACTCGGCCCAGAGAGGCTCAGGTTTATGTAACTGGGAAGTGGGGGGTTGAACGTTGGCAGCCCGACACCAGGGTTTGTGAGACTACACGCTGCACTACGCAGCCTGTCATCATAATAATTGTTACTTATTATGAGAACACCCCTATTAATCCCAATTCCACAAATGAGGAAAATGAGGCTCAGAGGTTCCGTCAGGAGCAAGCCAAGATCATGAAGCCACATGTGGCGGGGAGCCAGCCTTGAAGCCAGACACGGACTCCGTCCCACAGGCCTGGTGCTCAGCACAAAGCGAATAAATCCACACCCCGCCCCCAACAGTGACTGGGCACCTCCTGTGCTCAAAAAACACCATTTTTAAGAAAAGTAAGAAGACAGTATTGTTGCTTCCTGGGGAGCTGAAAGGCTTTCCTATCATTTCCATGTGAAATCAGCCCCACCAACCTCCCCAGGGCTGAGTGGGGGGCCCTACACCCAGCAGGTGTCCCATGATAGCTGATCCAGTAAGGGAGATGGTGACAGGAATATTTTAAATGTTGGGGTAGAGTTTCAAACGGAAATAAGACTTCTCAGTCGGGAGGGGAGAAAGCTCTAGAGGGCAGAAGGCTGGCGTTTTTCAAAGCTGTGAACAGGTGTGGCCTATCTCAACAGGTGGAGCATTTTAGGGCCTTCATTAGCTCCCATCAACCTTTCAACTCCTGAGGAAGGGCTGCCAACTCATCCCCGGCCGCCCCCCCCCCCAAACTTCCCAGTAGTCTCATGTCCCCCAGCTGGTCATCCCACAGGGCAAGTGTGAGGCTATATGTTCACCTGCCACTCCTGCCACCATGGTACTAACACAGTGCCTTGCAAATAGAAGGCGCTGGATGTGTCTTAGTTGGTTAAACGGATGGAAGGAGCAATATTTTATTATTCTCAAGTACACTGACTTCCACTATACAAGTGTTGCCAAGCAGCAGGCCTGCACTGCTAAAATGACTGTGTGAGAATCATTTTAATTAGCATGTTCATTGTTTGTATGCAAATGTACATTCCTAAAGTGGGTCCTTTAAAAAGCTTTCCCTAAATCAACATTGCTCCCGGAGATTTTTCTCAGTAAATCCTTTTCCATAGACAGTAAAGAGATAAATTTCAATCCAGTCTGAGTGTTAATGAGCCTGAATCTGTAATAATGGAGCTCAGATGCTTTTCTTTATGGGAATGACACATCCAAAGTGAGGAGAAGCCAGGCGCTTCTGGGAGCTAGGATAGAGCTGCACCGATTGAATTATTCGTGCAGAAATATGGAATGGTTCAGCTGTCTGTCCCTCCCCACCAGGGTCAAGACCTTTCCAACCTCCCCTGTGCTTTTCCCCAAATGGCAGAGATCCTGCTTCTAGCTCAGGCAGCCCATTCTCTCTGCTGACCCTTCCCTAGTCTGTTCCCTTCCTCTGGTTCTCTGACCCAGGGGGGCTGGGAGCCTCTGGTCCTGTGCCTCAGCTCAGGAAGAGGCCCAGATGCTCCTGGAGAATTCAATCCTGGCAGCAGCATCAGACCCAGCCCAACCCAGCCCTGCCCTGGGTGGGTGTCTTAGAGCTGGTCTCTTACGGAGTTGGGGTGGGAAGGAAAGCTCTGGGCAGTCAGCAGGCTGAACCCTGTCTTGTCACTCAGTCAGCTCTGCATGGTTATAGGCCAGAAAATCAGCCACGACTTAAACTTAGAGAAAACAGGATTGTGAGAAGTGAAGTTCTCGGAAGGGCCAACAGGGAGTCAGAGGTTATCTGAGCTTTGAGAAAAACTCCTGTGAGCCAAAGAGGGTGGGGTGAACTGGAGCAGGCAAGCAAGCAAAAACCCTTTAAATGGTTGCAAAGCACTCTTAGCATTGGGATGCTCTATCAGCAGGTCTGGATCCAGGAGGAGAGAAGAGCGTTCAAACTGCACAAAGGACAGTCTTTTCACCAGTCAGAAGACAGCCCAAAAGGCTAATAATGTCTGGGATGAGTTCAAACATGTCAGAAATGTGAATAGCCATTGAGGCAGGTTGTTGCTCTTTTTTCTTTTTCTTTTAAGTTATGAGCAGAGGACAGCTGCAAAGAACAGGCCAGCGGATGGGCAGCGTTAGCGCCCATCCTCTAACACTGTGGTGGTAGCACCGGCAGCGACAAGAGACGGCTTCTTGCCATTGCCATTTTCCATTGCCTACATTTAAAGAACTTTCTTCTCACTGGGAAATGCAACTGTGGGAAGATGCAACTGAAGCAGAAGACAGGTGTGGAGCCAGAAGGAGAGCCACGGCCACTTGAAGTCAGGGAGGGTTTTCAGGCTCAGATGAATCACGGCCAGAGAAAGCCAAAGCATGAGCAGCTGCCCCAGATCAATCATTGTCAGTAATCCTTCAGAAATCTCAAAGACAGGACTGATGATCAAAGATCAGGAACTAGATGATTAACAAAAGAATGGTTCTAGAAGTTTACACCAAGATGCTTGGCATCGATGTCCAGAACAACCATAGCCTCGAGTGTTAAAGAGATGATTGCCTAAGAAAAAAGTAATGGTCGCCAAGAATTGGTCCAAATTCTTGCACCTGAATAAGTACCAAATTAATTCCTTTATTAGATTTGTTAGGTAGTTCAGATGAGTTTCACTTATTTGTGAGACTCAAAAAATATTTTTGAGATCAAAGAAAAATGAGGTACTCGGCAAATTTATGTGGAGGTGACGGGAGTGCCAGGCACATGGGTTTAGGACTGGAACACATGGATTCTGCATACTCTGGTCAACAGCTATGTCTACAGGTGACACAGAGAAAGTCACCACCCAGTTAGATGACACTTTGGATTTTAAAATTCTTCACAGGTGGTCAGATGAATTAACACTAAAAAGATAAAATTGAAGACGAACACAAGGGAAGTCCCCATACTGCCAGGGAGACCTGAAGAGGGAATAATACTTGGGTTGACCACATGTGCCATGTGAACCAAGAACCTGAAGTGGTTACTAAAAAGAGGTCAAGACTTAGCTGCATCATTGTCCCTATGGTGTTTCTCAGAGAGTCTCAGGATGGGACCCCAAAGGAGCGCCTTCTAATGCTCTCATTCATAACTCCCCTGGCACCACACAGAAAAAATAACACCCATCTGGATGAGCATTCAGGATTGGAGTTCAAGAGAGGCCACCACTCAGGACATACCTCCAGGTCACAGTTCCTAAGTGACTGACACTTAGAAATACCTTTTGTCAACATTTGCTCTAGTCAAGCCGGTTCTGTCTCAAAAGTGTCATTCTTAACACTAGCCAGCATCGGGACCACTGCCAGCTAGGTGAGGTGGGGGGTGTGAATGTCAGGAGTGTCTTCAATTGGTGACAACCTTATCACCCAGTGACCTGTGACTGACAATGCAAGATCCCTGAATGGAAATGCGCGGTTGGAAAGCCTTCTGAGCTCATCAGGCAGACAAGCATCTTTGGAGCTATTTTTTTCCAAGGAAGGGGCTGTCCCTGAAGGAAATGAGTAGATGCCAAGCAGAGAATACAGCAAATAAAAATGCTTCCTGGCGTCATCTAAACCATTGGCTGATGGGCTTCCAAGCTCAATACCTGGAACTGAAGACTAGTGCAGGGAGAATCAGAAATGATTCCTACATGGCTAGGAGCCAAGGAGGCCCAAAGTGGCTTCAGAAATTCCTAAAGACCAAAGGGTGACTAAAGACTAAAGCCACAAGGTTTCTGAGGTAAAGGGAACTTTGGATATCATCAAGCTAGAAAATGTGAGGGAATGACAGAAGTGGTCGGGGAAGCACTGTCTCCAAAATGGGCAATTTCCACCATGTTTTGTTTGATAAGTTGACACAGGAGCCCAAAGACCCAAAACGAGTCACACCTCAGTGCTAAAGAATGAACCTTCCAGTCCTGAGACTGACTCTGAGGTTATCTGGACCAAGCATGCTGTGGTGGGAGTTCAGATAATCCACAATGAACTGAAGCCAAGCTCACAAAGCTGTCAGTCATGAATAGGAGATTAGGGAACTGGTCATACCCCACCCTCTGTCCACTGAAACTTCAACCCTAGAGACAGTATTCTAATGTCAAATGTTGTCCAACAGCTTAGGAACAAGTTTTATAGATGGTAAGTATGCAAACAAGCATTTTTTGTTGTATCACAACCACCTGATATCACAACCACCAAGGGAAGGGCCTGGAAAATCACATCCACCTTTGTTATAAAAAACTGACAGAAGATGGTATAAATGCCCACTTTCTCTCTCCCAAGGCCTCCCTGTGTCAATGCTCCATCATTTCTACGGCTTGCTCCAAGAAGGAAACTTCCATTGTGTACCACCAGTCTTTAACACAAACTAAATCAGGACAATTTGGAGGCTGCCGCAGCAGTGACAGCTGCCAAAAGGGACAGGCTAAAGCAAAAAGCCCTGAATGCTTAAAACCACAAACTCTGAATATGCAATTTCTCTATTTACTTAGAAACAGTTGCTGATGCTTAGTCCAACCAAAGATAAACTAGGACAGACCCGGAAAGGGAAGGGGAAGCGGTGAGGTAAGAGCTGCTGTAAGCCTGGCAACATTGCAGAGGAAAAGCTCCTCGTTGTCAGGACACCATTTTCCTCTCAACCAGAAAAATGAGATAACACGCCACTGCTGAACAGTGATAGGAGGCTGCAATGGGCTAAGCAGCGTGAAAGCTAGCTACCTTTATGCTCTCGGGAGTCATCCACAGACATATCTGAGATCACAGTGGAACAGTGGAAAGAATGTGGCATTAGGATCCACAGGGGATGAATTCGAGATCTGGCTCTGCCTTGAGCAAGGCTGTGTGATAAGAGGTCAGGCACACAACCTCAGTGTCAGTTCTTGGAGCTGTAACGTGCCTGAGTTGCAAGAACCAATCTTGGCGCTTTCTGCCAGTTCTCACTTTCTGCTCTTTTACTAACAGTCAACAGAGCCATGCTGCCTCCATTCAGCAAGCACTTTCCAGCACTTTCCAAACACCTTCTGTACGTCAGGGGCTCTGCTGGAGACTAGAACAGTCTTGCCCTTCAGGAACCTTCTGCTCCACATATACCAGCAGCCTGTAAACAAGTTTCTACAGCCCAATAGGAAAGACGTGTGGATGGGGTGAAGGGTCAGCTGATCCTGCAGAGAGCAATCGGAGACAGCTTCTTGGGAGTGATGATCAGACCAGCACTTAAAGTGGGAGGTTACTAGGTCAAAGGGAAGGGCAAATGGAATCAGAGGTACAGAAGCACACAGGACTGGCCCAATAAGGCATGCAAAGTGAGGACTCTGAGACAGGCCTTATAAGCCACGCTAAGAAGAGCTACTCTAAGAACCCTGGTCCCCCACCGTTCTGGCTGGTCATCTCCCCAGACCTTTACACAGCCGCACTCTCAGCAGGGGCTTATGCCAATGCCCAGTCAGTTGCCCAGCAGCCATGCAACCCTGATTTCCAGCCTCTCCTTATGTCCCTGGCAGAGGCTTCCTCAGTGGCTCAGCAGGCCGAGCTTTCAGTCCCTGCTCAGCCTTTAGTGCCCAGCCCCATGGCAGCTGTTCCAAATAGTTTCCATCTTTCTGAGTCACAGCCACATCCCAACCACCCCATTCAGGCTCAGATGACGCCCACCTCCTGGGTGCCTGGGAATGAACATCCAGGGACAGCTCCCATGGAGACCCTTCTGTCCACCTGTCCCCCGTTCCTTCCTAAGTAGCCCAGACCAAGCTGCAGCTCTCACTGCTCCCAAGTACAGAAGGAAGTAAAGAGACTCTATAAAGACACAGAAACTGAAGTCATCCATCAGTACAGGCTGTTGCCCACGTACTTGCCTGGGCACTGAAACAAGTGCCCTGAAGTGGGACAAGGCCTATGCACACGCCAGCGGGCATCATGTAAAGGTTCCTCGCTGCTCCGCAACTGTTAGCTGAATAAACCAGCAAGTCAATCAACAAATTTAATGTCGAAAAGCCAATCTAAGGAGTCACAAAATACACAGTATCTTTAGGCATGTGAACAAAACTGCAGCTAGAATTCTGCCAAGCAGATCCTTTCTCTAACACAATGGCAAGACCTTTGCCAGCTGGGTCTCCTGTCCCCATGATGCTCTTACACACAGTCCACTTAATGCCATTCCAAGCAGCACGGAATCATTTTAGTGCCATGTATCATTGAAATGCATTTCCTAACACAAACAACATAGTTAGCATTAAAATACCTACTCAGTAAGTTTAATGTATACCGCACAGTCATCATACTGTGCTGTACTGTGCATATGTAGATGTGTTTATTTTTCCATGCTCGATGTGCCATTTGAGGTTCTCAGCCAATGAAAATAAGCACAACACCCTCTCAGGCGACTACTGGTACAGGCCCGTTGCAAAACACCTTCACAGCCTCCCTGGCACCATCCTGTACTGAGCATGTTCAGCAACACAGTGTTTACTCTGCTAAAGCCTTTCTTTCTGCCACCTATTTCTCATTCGAGTCAACAATTTTGACTCACAATGGCCAACAGATGGTATGTGACTGGTGTTGAACTTGCCACAAAGACAGGAAGGAGGAGGATCACTCAAGACTGTAAAATTCCAGTGTTAGGGTGGTTCAGCTTGAGAAGGTGGATCAACTCATCAACCTGGGAGCTCCAATCATGTAGCTAGTCTACAAAGTGCCAAGAAGATAAAGAGCCTTTTGCCCACTTCATCCTGCACTGCCTACTTAATAGAGCTACTAAGTCTCTGCCAGACTGCGAGTTTGAGATTACACCATGAGCTCAAGGGCACAGAACCCATTATACTTAGTTCTTCTGTGTTTATTTCAGGTAACCATGAGTAATAAATGAAGATGTGAGGAAGCCTGTCCATCAAGACTCTGCTCTTCCATCCCAAGGAACTGGTCATGATTTCAGTGCTCCAGAGTTAGTGCTCATGCCCCTCATGGAGTGAGCCACATGTGACTGAAGAACAGAGCTGTGGACTGTTAAGAGTCTGCAGAAATCCAAATAGAAGTTCACTTTATATAAGAAGTAAACAACACCCAGGGCATTTCAGGACAGCTGGTAAGTCGAGGCCTGCAGGTGGTTCTGGTGAGGGTTCCAGTCACCCCACCCCTGTCTAGCAGGGCAAAAGTCAATGATGAACTCCCACATAAAGGCAGAAAGCTAATAAAAAATAAGGATCGAAAAAAAATGCAAAGATGTGAAATTTATATATAAATAAATTTAAAAAAATAAGGATCGAGATGTTGCTCCATTTTCGCTGGCATTTAACTTTCAGAAGTTGACGGGAATGCTTTTAGGAGGAAAATGGCATTGTTTGAAGAAATAGAAACTGCTGCTCACAATAGCTCATAAAATTGAATGATTTAGAGTAAGTTCACATGGTCATTAAAGCTGTTGGTTGGATTGTTGACTCTGACTTGTTGACAAGTTCTTTTCCTGTAATCTGCTAGATAGTTTGGGAGTTACTGGCCTGAAATACTAATAGCTCTGTTTCGTTAAAATATCAGGGACTTCCGTCATCCAGTTTTCTATTCTGTCTGTTTATTGTAAAAATGAAAATGGACTAAGAAATGTTCAGTTCCTTCAAGTTCAGTAGTTCAGTTCCATTTGAAAGGAAAAAGTGGAAATATTTAGGAGCAAATATAATTAGTAAATTTGTATAAATGTTCCCAACATAGTAATTTTATGAGCAAACCACATTATGCCCAGTACATGATATACTTCAAGTCTAATAGAATGATTTGATATTTAAAAAGAATGCAAAATTTTTTTTATTATTGTTTTCTTTCCTTGCCCTCTTATTTAAAGTGCACAAATCTATTTAAGGAAAGAAAAAAAAACCATTTTATTTCACTACTCCAATACCCAAATTATTTTCCCCATGATTTAAAAGTTTTCAATGCTCAAAATGAATGATACCAAAATGATATTTTGCTGAATTTCAAGATCTGTTAATTTTTCACTATAAGATTTTTAAACTGAAACTCTAAGTCAGGGGTCACTAAACCAAAAGCCTGAGACCCAACAGGTAACCAAAGCAAACTAGAACTCTTATATCCACATGAAGACAACTGCTGTTCCATGCAACGTTGGGCCCAATCATGCCAGATACTTGATCTTGATCAAAATGTACACTGAGTAACAGTATTTATAAAAACAAGTAGTAAAAAATTTAAAACTTTCTAGATCATGTATTAAGACTAAAAAGGATACTATTGTTTTTTGAAAGGTAATACATAAACAATAGAAGAGAAATTTAAAAGAATAAGATGGTATATCACTAAAAGAAACTCTCCTTCCTACTACTGCCTACATCACAAAGCTTCTCATCTCTTCCATTCCTCTGGAAATGGTTTTTACACATACAATCAGTGCTCTGCACATTATCTTTTTTTTTTTTTTTTAAGTTTAAGGTTGATAACACCATTTTTCAGATTTCCCACTACTCTATGTTTCAGGGGCACAGGAAGCTGCCATCTGGTTTTTGTTTTGTTTTGTTTTTTATTATTACTGAATCACTTGCTGAAGAAGGAAGCAGGAGCAGAAATCCTACTCCCTATAATTGATTACCACTAAGTTTCATTCTTTTTAATGTTTTGAAAATTCTACTCTGTGAGGGACGATGACTAAGGAAAACTAGGGTTGATTTAATTGTCATGAACACCTTCCCACTGAAATCATTTTACCATAAACCAGTGGTTATGATAGGGTGTGTTATTTTTTTTTTAATTGTTTTTTGTTTAAGACTGTAGATTTTAAGGACAGGTGCTAAAATGTAAAAATGACCTTAGTTAAAAATTTTCTTTAGGGAGATGTAGGGGGAGAAAGAAGTAAAATGGTTAAGGTAAAACAGGTTATTTGGAAGGTGAAAAATCAGGGTATATAAAGGGTGTGTAAACAAAGATTGGGATTTTAACATGGAGATTGGATAGAGAGAGGAATTTACTGGAGGAGATGGGAACTGGCCATTTTGTAAAGATGTGAGCCATGTAGACATGGCCAGGAATGGGGGCCTGTAGCCTTTAACTGGCCCGGGCTGGCAGCATGTGTGCTAAATGCGGTTAAAAAGTTTGCAGATTTGAACTCCATGTTGGAGCATGTTTTGCTGAGTTTGACTGGTGTCTAGAAGAGGCCGTGCAAAAGTTAGGCCTGAAAAAAAAAGTAAATTTGGCTGGGTCCAGTACCATGGAGTTCCTGCTACCTGAAGATGACAAGGAGAAGGCAGTGTGGAAGACAAGGTGGAGCACACCAAAGGAGCACCCCAAAAAAAGATGTCTTCAAACACGTGGAGAGGAACTCTGACTGGCTGACATTGTTGAGATGATCAGGACTGAGAGAATGAGGATTTCTGGACAATCTGGGAACGTACTTTGGCAATGCTGAAAAAGGTTTTGGACATGTTAAAGTAATCGGAGTTTTCCTTACATGTTTCTTGTGTAGTTATTAAAATAATTAAAAAATCACTTTGCTAAAAATAAATTAGTCTGCACTGATAGTCTTGCATTGATTTAGTATTTTGGTTGAGAAGGCTGGGGATGGTGAAAAAAAACCCACAAGAGTTAAGAGTTTAAACTGTGTTTTTAAGTTTTTCTTTTTAGGTCTGAAAGAGAGGAAAAAAGCAAAAGCTGGTAGCTGATGTTTGCATATCAATAGTAGGCAGGTACAGTAAAAATGCTAATGGCCTGTTGTATCCTGCTTTGTAGAGAGAAGCAGGTAGAGATTCTCAAGGTTAAGGTAAAGGTTAAAGGTAAATAGCCTGTTTGTAGCCTGCTTCATAAAGGGAAGCAAGCCTGTATGTGTTTCAAGTTAAGTTAAAATGTCCTCTTTACCTCCTGTTTCAGTTACAGACATAAAATACTAATTAATACTCATTTTCCAGAGGCCAGAAATTCCATGGAGAGTCTCTTCCCTGAAATAGGAAGACTGAGCTACATGTAAACTGAAGTAAAGGGTGCCCAATGCCCAAGAGATTGGAAAAGCACCTGTCAGAACACCACCTATCACGCTGGCTTCAAGAGCATTGCTGGTTTCCCATTCTTTTGTCATTTCCACAAAAGGTCTGAAAAGACCAAGACTGAATGGGCACAATAGATTAAGATGGTCCACAATTGATAAGGAGGTGGGAGAACCTCAGAATAGACAATGATGTAAAATATATATATATATATATATATACATATATAATAAAATTAAAAAAAAAAAAAAAAAAGACAACCCTGGAGAAAAAGTACTAATGTTTTTCCAAAGAACAAATCATTAGGCTATGATTGCCTCTGGGGAGCATTAAACCAAGACTCCCTAGGGCAAACAGAGAGATGGGTAGAGCCAGAAGCCCAGAAGGCAGGGGAGTTCTGAGCCAGTGGCTGTAGAAAGGGGTGAAATGTCTATGAAGGCTACAGATACTCCCCAGGTAGCCTGAAAATGGAAAAACCAAGAAGCTCACTGAGAACATGCAGGAGGCTCAGAAGGGTAATCTTTATGGGACATGGATAAAACCAACACAGACAGGCTACTTTATATACCAGAAGTATACAAAGAAGAAATTTGTAAGATTCAGGGCTGGTTTTCTCATACCAGCCAATAATACTTGAAGGGCATTGCATTGAGGTACCTGAAATGCATACAGTTACTACAACCATCATTATATATTCTTGCTGCTTTTTATCTTATAGCATCTATTCTTAATATTTTAAAGATATCCTAAGTATTTCTTAAATTGAGGTCCTACAAATCACAGTGCCTATCTGAGAGCTTATTCTTAAAATTTCAGCACAGCTTTCATTGTAAAAGTACATCATTTTCACTTAATGAAACTTCAACTACTGAACTTTTGGGTGGTATGATGTAGGATAAAAGAAAACCTGAATTATATTCATGGTGAGTTAAACTTAGTACTCATCAAAAGGGCTTGCAGAAGTTCCAGTGCATAAGAACAGTGCAGGTTGCAGGCTATTGGCAAAGGATGCTGGATCTTTCTTCTTGCCAGCCAAAGGCATACCCTTGTGCCAAATGCATAAATACAGTTTATAATTTACTCAGCTGACCAGATTTAAAATACACAATTCTGAAACTAATTTTCTTGACTCAGAGGAGTCACGGTATTTCAAAACATATATGGTGAGGTTTTATCACTGCTTTTATATCACATTATCTTATTTGAGTAATTTGTGTCACATGGAATCATCTCACCTTCACCAGCTGTGTCTTCATTTACTTCTTAGTGAAGATTTTGTACAGAAAGTTTCACCCTTGGCATTTCTTCCCCTCTGCTCAAATCCTAACTCTAACCCTTCTTTCCTTCCCTAAGTGATGGCATGCAGTCTAAAAGCTTTAATTACCTTCTAAAGGCTGAAGACTCTCAAAGTGCCAGCCATTTCCAGCCCCAACCATTCTACATCTTAAAGAAGTGATCGAATGAACATCTCAAACTTAATGTCCCAAAAAGAATTTCCAGGGTCTCCTCCAAAAGCTCCATCTCAGCAAACAGCAATATCATGCACGCAGTCAAAACATACTGGATTCATCCTTGACTCTTCTTTTTGTTCAGAGTTCTCAGTCAATCCAGCAGGCTCTACATTCAAAATATATCCTGAGGTTGGCCACTTGACATTACTCTATAGTCTCCATCCTAATCAATGCCATATCCTTATGTCTTGCCTGGACCACCAGAAAGACCAGGTCACACTGATTCTACTCTCACCCCAACATCTATTCTCTACTCAGTATCCACAGCAATCACTGAAAGCACAAAGAAGATCACAACACTGTTCCACTTCAACTTCTCCAGTGGTAACCAATGACACTCAGAGAAAATGCCAAACTCCTTCCCACAAGAACTGGCTCCAATAGACCACTGATCTCATTTCATAGTTCTCTCCCTCCCTACACTACCCCCAGTTCAAGGACAGCCAAACTGGCTGTACTCTGGTCCCGCTATCACAGTAGGCTCAGCCTATATCAGAGCTCTTTCTCTATGCTTGTTCCCTTTGCCTATGCTCTCCTCTCAGATTCCTTCACTCCATTCGCCTCTCTGCACAAAATCTCCCTTCTCTCACAAACACACATGCACACACTCACACACACTTTCAAGAGTATCTGCCACTTGGTTTCCTTTTCTTACAGTACTTATCACTACCTGAAATAATATCTGTTGAAATGTTTACTTTCTAAGACAGGAGTGAGCACCTAGCAAGTCTACATGCACAGACTGCATGAACAGTTCTTCACAAACTGGAAATGCAGTGCTGAACCAGGATCTGCCCTGACGAGCTCTCTTTTCTGCTAGTGATGCTAATGAGCCTCATGAATCTAAACTCCAGGGCAGAATGACATGGTCTGGTGACCACTGACTCTCAAGAACTTGGGGCAGAGCTTTGGCACAAGGTCAGCATGAATGGGTAGTGTCCCACCCACTTGGTGAAGCCATCTGCTTCCCTGTGTATTCCCACCATAGAGCTCTTTCTGCCTAGCAGATGGAATTCTGGTGGTAGAACCAAGAATGTCCACTGCATCCCTTTCCACACTGCTATCTAGACAGTCAAGCCTTCATGCCTGAGCGGAGTCCCTAATCCTGGGCCTGCTCTGTCTTGGCTGTTCCTCTTCCAGCTCCAAGCTCCAGCACTCTGCAAATTCCCAGGGGGCCAAGCCACTGAGACTGGTCTGGCTGGACCTGACCAGTCCATCAGCAGCCAAGCAAACTATTCACAAGAGGAGCAGCTAGAATTAAGATGCACAGTCATATTGCCTCCCTGCCCATGGTGGTCCTTCCCCTCAGCAGTCCCAGGAAACCAGCATCAACTAGCTTTATGCCAGGAGCAGCCTCATCTCAGCCTGGAACATACTGTTGTGAAAGGATGTATTTTTACATCTTTCAATTGACATGTACTTGCTGTGATGAGTAAGTACATTTCTTTCAAAAAAGTAAGAATATTCATTAACCTAAATTATCTAATTTTAAATAAAAATGGAGGTGTATTGTGAAATGCAACGAACACATCTTTCAAGAAAACAGTAGTAGCAGTAATGGTAGGGGAAAGTAGAACACAAATCTCTTGAAGAACCACTCTGGAGGTCTCAGAAAAGAGAAATTTAAAATCCATGTTTTTCAATATATAAGTTCACATTTTAATTTATTTTAGAATTGCCCGGCTCTACATCTCAGGCCCTTTAGGATTACTTTATATTTGCCCAGTACTTTTCTTTGACCCATTCTCATATACATGATCTCTTTTAGCAGTGCAGATTAATTTCTCTCTTTGAGGATCAAACAATCCACTAACACACCATAGTAAAGGTACAGAACCCAGACATGTGTGGGCCAAATCAGCAACCTTCCTTTTATAACTGAAAGAATGGTGTGATTCCCTGAAAATCATACTCTTGGTTCACTGAAAATCTCTTTTCACTGCAGTAGAAGGAAAAAAACACATATTCACCACTTGTTTAAGGTGGAGGAAAGCTGCATTGGTCCTGGAGCCCTGGGCAGAAAGACAGCTTCACAAACTCTTCCAACAAATGCCAATACCTAGAGTGAGAAACATAAAAACATATTAGGGGCAAATTAGACCCCCTTGGGTTCTCCCCAAGGGGGTCATCCAAACACCAATTGCCAGGCACCCTGTTTAGGCTCAAAGTTCCCAGTGTCCTCCTCTTCTTTTTTTTCTTTTTTTTTTTTTTTGAGACTAGGTCTCACTATTTTTGCCCATGAAACCGCAGGTTCACGTTGCCCGGGGTACCACAGACTCAAGTAATCCCCAGTCTCAGCTTCCCAGGTAGCTGGGATTACAGGTGTGCACCACCACACCCAGCTATTTTTTTGCAGCTAGGTCTCGCTATGGGCCCCAGGCAGGTCTCGAATCGCGATCCCTAGCCCCAGTCACTTCATAGGCTGAAACTTAAAGGCACGAGCCACCATGCCTGGCCCGTCCTCCTCTTCTGATCCCAGTATGTTTCTAAACTTACTTTCCCAAATGGAAGAAACTTTAGTTCACCAACTGAACTTGTCCCCACTAGAATCAATGAATCTTGAAAGAATTTTTGAAGATCATCTACAACAGGTATCACAAACTTAAAGTCCAACAGATCACAACTAGCTATAGAGATATTACACTGATGTGGTAGATTGTACTTAGAAATTTTAAATCAAAATCCAAAAATCAGAGACATTAAAAATCAGACTTCTGATTCCTTTACATAATAAAAAATAACAGATCTGTCAACATGACCCAACAATTTCATGTTTGAAAATGATTAGCTGATGCTAAGTAGCAGCAGTTCATCATACTCTGGCTTGGCTACTTCAATATGCCAAAGTCCCCACCACTCCCTGTTGTCCAACACAGATCTATGGTTATCATTGTCCTGGCACTATTGTCTTTCTTGTGATACAGAAATATTTCATTCTACTAATGATTCCAACAGAGCAGGAAGACAAAAGAATAGTGGGCCAAATTTCAAAAGAAAAAATACGATAGAGCACTATGACAACTTAACTTAGTGACCTTATTCTTGCAGACATTTGTAATCCCTGAACAAATACAAGACTCCTATCTTACACAAATTATGTGTAAGAAGGAAACTCCTATTTTATACAAGTTACGTGTAAGCCTACTCCCACAGAGGCAGAGCTAATTCCAGAATTGAAGTCTCTTCAGTCAATTCAATACTCTTTCACTACACTACACCTCACCGGAGAGCAGTTTTTTATTATATAAAAATGACAATACACACATACCTATACACACAACTTTGAGGGAAGTACTACATTCAAGAAAAAGAGTTCAAGTAGCCAATCTGCTCTGTATGAAAATGCCAATCCTACCTTTATTTGTCAATGGATGCGAGTAAATTATACCAGGTTCCCTGAGGGTTTGTTTGTTAATGTGCCATTTCCAATAATTTTGCTGCATAAAATAGAAAAAAATTCTTATAAATACTACATATTGACTACTTCTAAAGTGTTCAGTTAATGTCTCAAACTGTCTGAAATACTCTTTATGCTGTAAAAATTCCACTTAATATGCAAGTTGAATATAAGGGCTATAAGCAAGCTTATGTACAAGGGACCAGCACTGTAATAAATGAACAGTGTTCACTATAAGAACTCAGTGGGAGTTATTTATATCATCCTCTCAAAGAAAGTATTGATTCATTCACTCAACAGACATTTACTGAACCCTGTTAGAAGTCAGGTAGAGTGCAAAGTGATGGAGCTATAGACAAACAGTTCTTTCGCTTAAGTTGTTGTGCCTAGTAAAGGATAGATGCAGACACCAAAGAGAATACAAAAACAAAGTGCTGGGCAGGTATAGGTGTTGTGGGCATAGCAAGCAGGGGCACCCAGCACAACTGGAGTGAGCAGACAACTTCCCTCAACACCGCCACTCAGCATGGAGAGGGGCTGGAGGAAGCCCCAACATAGGGAGTGGAGCAGGTACCAGGGAGAACTGAGAGAAACGTGAGAGTTACAGGCTGCAGAGCAGTGAGAACAGCCCGTCCAATTGGTCTTATCCAGCTCATGTGTTACCTCTTGGGTCTTAAAAAAACCCACCTTATGACACATAATCCAGCACCCACTGAGGTCTGATGCATGGCCCTATACACACACTCAACATTTATCTCACCAAGTGCCTATATCAAGAATGCTACCACTCAGCCTGCTCCCTGGCAGTGCCTGTTTAGGACTCCAGGCAACCCATGCTGTGCCGGTGTCTGCAAGACTTAAGACATGCAGTGTTAGAAAATACCAAGCTTTCCAGAAAAGTCTCTGAGAAAACGGTGAAGAGATTTTTCTCTGTATAAGACACAAAAAGGGTCCTGGCTCCACTGTCAGGCCTAGATGTCCACAACCATAAGTGTCTACACATTCACCTCAAGAAGGAGGTTTTGTGATGGTATATCTCAGGCTATTTGGTATCTGCCCATCAAAACCGCCAGATGGAGTTCTTCTTTTCTTGGGTAAGAAAGGAAGAAACTACCAGCTCTGGCGTAGGTTGAGACAGTCAGGGGTTGGAGGTAGAGGGGACCTAATATCCCTAAAATAGAGGCTTTAGGAAAAGAGACATAAAAAGATGTGAAACCATGTGCTAAAAACCATGTGCTCATTGTTAGGGCTCAAGGTTCAAAGTCAGAATGAGAAAACAAGGAGGAAGAAGTCACTCGAAGTGTGGAAAGAGCTTCCCTGGAGCTGTAAAGTCTCCAAATCTATATGAAAACTAGAATCACCTGGAAAACTTAAAAAAAAAAAATAATAAAGTTCATGAGCTCCAGACCCATTAAATCAAAATGTCTGGTTTGGAGACCCAGAAATTATTCAAACGATCCTGATGCCCAGATTCCAACACCCTTCTGCAAAAGGGGGCCTTTCATTATGAGCGTTCACTAGTTCCAGAGCAAATCTCTTAACATCATGCAGCAGGCAGGACGCAAGGATCAAAGGTTTAGGGAGTTGCACATTCTTAATGTATTTACCCACTCCCTACATCACATTATAACAAACATCACTAAACTCCTTTTTATTTTAAATTAAAAAAAAAAAAAACAACATAAAATGCTAACAGGGAATGGCTACTGGGTAAGTGAAGGGGGCCTCCCTCTTCGCTCCAGTCCGCTGCACACTGACCCAATGTGTGACTCCCCACGAGCTACTGGAGCCCGACAAGCTCAGCAGGACCTGCATCCCTGCATCATGTGCAGGCTCACCCTGGCAGAACACAGGGCCGGGAGCACCCAGCCATCAGGGTGGCCTTCGAGGAACAGCTCCAGAGCACACGGCACTTTGATCAGATCCTGACTGCCCACCAAAGAGCAGGACACTACAGATCAATGCAATGCCTAGAAACCTGTCAAGTCAGCTGAGCATTTCTCTTCCCAGATTTCCACTTTGTGGTCAAGTAATGGCCCAAGCAATCACCAGCCAAGAATGGCAAAGTAAATGCTGTGCACCACAAAGATGACAGATCTGATTAAGCTGGTTCCCTGAATGGATCAGCCTAGAGAGATCTCTTCCCCAATATCATCAGATGCTACCAGGTGACTCTCGCAAGGTCTGGCACCAGAATAACCCACAGAAGCCAAGATCAGTCTTCCTGACTGCAAGGCCCAGCGACAATGCATATGCATCCTCCCTCGGAACAAGGAGACTCACGTGCATCCCCTTCAACGTAAGTCCTAAGTGTCCTCACTTGAAACCGATGCAAAACTGGAGGAGCATGGGAAGGGCAGGAAGTCCAGATTCAAGATACTAGTTTATTTCTTTTGGTGGCCCTCAAGTTTTAGGAAATCCATTATTTCCTGCAGTATCACTGTATTCTTACTGTTATAACACAAGACTTTCTCTTATGCAACACTCCAAAAAAAAGTACTTGCCCCAGGTCCTAACATCTTTCACCACTACCTCCCCTTCATTTATATGCTCATCTCAACCCAATCCCAAGAATAGATAATTCAGTACTGGATGCTATGAAGATCACCTGAGCCACCTCCATTCCCACCAAACACGGATCCAACCAACTCTGCCCAAATGAGAGCTTCTCATGCTTATGTTCTCATAGTGTGTGTGCCTCCTTCACAGCATGAATCCTGACAGTTTTGCATTTGCTTCCCACTCACCTATGTGTAGACAAGGGCCCATATCATCATTTTTGTTGATACTTTTACCTGTTTTTTGAGTTTTAAGGAATCTTTTGTTTGGCTGATGACTATATCCTATATGGTGCTTTCAAATCCTCTAGGTTCCCTCAAAATATACTCTAAATTTCAGGTCTTTGAGTTAAAAGAGGATCAATCATTCACCAACTACTCACATTCAGTCTTGCTACTAACCTCTGAAATCTAGGGTGCCACAAATTAGTCCATTAATTTAGAGGGCCAGGAAAGCACCTGTTCAGGAGGTTAGTGCTGGCGAAGCACTAATCTAAATGGACTTCCAAGGTCAAGATCACCTGCCTAGGCCAGAGCCAGCAAGAAAAAGTTGTTTCCAAGGTGATGAAGGGAGATGAGGAGACCAAGATGTACAGTCTGAGGCTCCTAGTGAATCTAAGCAGGGTCTCCCCCTCAGCCTGATGCTCAGACCTGCTGCTCTTTGCCGTAGATTATAATTCATATGATTCATCCCCAAAGAATCTAATCACAATTCCAATTACAAGGCATGGTATGACACTGCTTGAAATTCACGGGCCTGACCGATATTGGTGCTTTTTCCTATTACCCTTGTAAACTTCTGGGTTCCTGGCTAAGTTCTGGAATTCTGGTTTCTCCTCCTGCCCCCTGGGCCCTGCGTTTTGTGTATACCCTCTCCCGCCTGATTGTGCACCCCTGACACATCGGCCCACACCACTTGCCTAGCTCATAGCTCTGTCCCAAACACAGACCTCATTCCAGAGTCTGGCACACAGAGGCTGGCACACAGGAATGCCCACTGAAGGTAACCCAACCTTACCTTCTCTTTGTCCTCTCAAACTTAGCTTCTCCTTGTTCTAAATCCAGCCCCAACTTGCTTCCTGAGTCTATGGAAGAATGTCTCCCCCTCCCTTCACAAATTCCAATTTCTCCATCAACAAATTGAGACAGTTTAGGGGAGAAAATACCCAGTTGGCTTTGAAGTTGAACAACTATGGCAGAAAACAATTCAGAACAAGTATCTTTCTATTTCTTTTCTGTGCAATAATTTTTAAAAGTTTCACACTGCATGCATTATTTTATTTAAGATGATTTTCTAAGCGGTGCAAAACAAATTTTTTTCATTGACATTGAAAAGACTTTCCCTATTTCCCAGAACAAATCCCACTTTGGCCAAGCCCAATGCCAATCCTGAGGATGTGAATACCATGGAAGCTTCCACAAAGCTCAGTGCAGAGGTGGCTACCACTTTCCAAACGCCACACACCCCATCATGCTGACAGCTGTCCTCTTCCACACTCATTGGCAGAGGAAGGTGAATCTTCAAGAGCTTTTTAAAGCTCTCCCACCTACATCGCAGATTCAGTAGGAGGGAGAGTGTTTCCAAGTTCTCTGAATGACACAAAGTTTGTAAAGCAGAATAAAATTAGCTGAAAAACAACAAAATGATTTTTAGCTCTAAAAAGAATTGTGCACCTACTTTAAATGATTCATAGTGACGACATAGTTTTACTTCCACTAGGTAAGCATTTCTTCCTCCCAAAGTTGGTGGTTCCCTCCCTCCCACTTCACTTTAATTCAAGATACCTCTGTAAGACACTTCTGATTGCCCCAACCTGAGAAAATGCTGGCAAAACTCAACAGCCAGCCTGAGGCTGCTTCTCCCCAGAACTCTGCATTCGCTGTTCTCGTGAGCTGCCAGGCTCTCTCCCTGTCTCTTGCCGTGGCTGGGGTATTCTTAACTACTGTGAGCTCAGATCAGTGGCCACCTCCTGACAGAGGCCAGTCCTGCCTACTTAACAGAACCCCCAGAGCACAAGCCACTTTCTTGGTAAATCATATTGCTATCTGTAATTATTTTATTTATCTATGCTCCAGAGGGCAGGCATCTTGTCTGATTGGTAACTGCTGTGATTTTCTGATTGCTGTAACCCAGCATCACAAAGTTCCTTGCACAAAACAAGTGCTGAGAGGACAAAGCAAAGAGCCCTCTGAAGGAGCCCCATGATCTGACTTCGCTGCACAGGACATCTGGAATGGCCTCTCGGTTTCTCTTTAATTGACTGGTCTCAATCTTGTCATTCCTTAGATACTGGTTTTATCACCATGGATCTCACCCCAACTGCACAAATTCTCCCGCAGACTCAAGTTACACGTTTGGCTTTGCCCTTTGCCAATATTGTGTCCATTCAGCCAGGTTCAGTTTGCAAAATTCAGACAACCACAGGGCTATCTGCCCTCCAGACCCTCATGGATCTGATCCAAGCCGTATCTCCAAGGTCCAGCATCCCACTTCACCCTCCAGCCCCACAATCAGTTCAGCTACAGGGACCCACCTTTCCTGAAGTCTGAAACCTGGCTGGCTCATCTGCTGCTGCCTACCTGCCTGTTAGAAACTTCTTAGCTCCCATCACTGCCCAGTTGGGCCTGGCGGCCTTCCCATCTTCCCCACAACCGTATTTACCTACCTTGAAATTCATCTTCCGTCTGTCTGATGTATCCCTCTAGTCAACGCTCCCTTCAAGGAGCCCAATCTAACTCCTCCATGTGGTCCTGAGCCTGGAGCACAGAGGTGCTCAGTAAGGGACCCTAAATGGAATTACCCTGTTCTCTAGTTTACAACTCCCATTTCTACAGTGACTCATCGGAGGCTTTAACAATGAGTCTGCTTTACCAGAAAATACTCTGTTTATTAAGCATCAGCAGTAAAGTTGGCTGGAAAGCGAAAACGGTGCTGGGGAAAAGGCACTGGTATGGAGCAGGCCTGGCAACCTGATGCCATACTGGGATGCCAGTTTCACCACCAGCATCCAATTGAAGACCTGAATGGTGAGAGGCTGAAAGTTACCAAACAAGGAATTATGGTTCTGGGTTCGAGCCCAAACCCAGTCACCCTCCCCAACAGAGTGCACAGCGCATGCCCTCTCTGGCCCCACGTCTCCTCCTCTATAAAGGAAAAGGGCTCGCCCGACACCAGTGGTCACATCGTGCACGATTCCACTTACATGAGCTGTCCAGAACAGACAAATCCACAGAAACAGGAAGTAGATTTGTGACTGCCAGGCATTGAGGGGAGGCAGGGAAGGAGGCGTGAATGCTAATGAGGACGGCTTTCGTGGGGTGCTAAAATGTTCTGGAATTAGATAGTGATGAGAGTTGCACAACACTGAATATAGTACCAAACGTGAACTTGTTTACGTTAAGATGGTGAATTTTAATTGTATTCTAAAAAGCATGAATGGGCTACTCGGCTAGAGCAGAGTTTGAAAACTAGACTCAAAAGGCTTCAACACCCCAGGCATGCAGGACTTAGACTTAAGAAGTCTTTAATAATAAAGTTTCACAAAATTTAAGATCCAAGATCTTCTTGATTGGGGTAGCTACACAAGTAGCACTTGATAAAACTGCACAGAGAACATACACATTCGCACACACATTTGCACACACAAGTGCATCTATAACTGGGAAGATATGAAAAACGCTTATGGACCACAGCAACCCCTGTGGGCTGTCCTGTAGTTATCACACAAGATATTAACTGTATAAGAAGGACACACAGACTCCTCTGATGTTTATTTCTTTCAGACTTTCTGTGAGTCTATCATTATTTCTAAATTAAAAAGGGTTTAAAAGCTAAGGCTTCACCTTCTAAGTAGTCTGCATTTGTGGTTTCTCCTTCAAAACAGCAATATCTGAGATGTGGAGAAAAAAGGACACTCTTACACTGTTGGTGGGAATGTAATCTGGTCCAGCCACTATGGAAAGCTGTGTGGAGGACCCTCAAACAACTGAAAGTAGAATTACCATTCGACCCAGCAACTTCACTACTGGGACTCTACCCAAAAGATACAAAAACACTCATTCATAAGGACACCTATAGTCACATGTTTACTGCAGCACTATTTACAATTGCCAAGATATGGAAACAACCCAAATGATCCAAAGCTGATGAATGACTGAAAAAGGTGTAGTATATTTACACAACGGAATATTATAAAGACATGTCATTTGCAGCAACATGGACAGAGATAGAAGGAATCATGTTAGTGGAAATTAGCCAGAAAGGAAAAGAGAAATACGGGATGGTCTTACTTATATAAGGGTTTTAGGAAAAACAAACAAACAAATAGACAAAAAAATTTTTAAACTGCCAACAGAACTGAAGTATAGGTCAAGGGAGAGGGTGGAGAGTAAAATCGGGGGAGGGGGAGGGTGCAAGAGAAAAAGAAGGTGCACAGTGATAACGTGATAAGAGAATATTGGGATAAACAACAATGTAATATGTGTGTGTACAATCAAGAATTTTTAATTAATTAATTAAAAAAATAATATCTGGTAACACTGGAGGTCAGGGGGAACAGCTGGAAGGAGCAGGATGATATGGACATGGCTCTGAGGTTTTCTTCCTAACTCCGAGGCCAGTGTCAGCAGCCATTGACCAGTATTTGTAGTGTTTCTTTTTCTCTTAACAAAGATGAAAAACCAAGAGGGTCTTATATTTCCAGAAAGGGAGACCACAACATTTTTGTGAAAGGGAAAGACACTCCCAGGAGTCTGATTTGCCCTCTCTCACCCATGTCCTGCATTACCTGCCTGACAACTGAGGCATTTGAGGTTTGGACCCCTGGACTATAACTCTTTGGAAGACCAAATTCCTTACTCAAAGTCAGCAAATAAGTTTTGAAACTAAACCACTGGCAAAGAACACAGCTTAAGTACACAGTATCCTATTCTCCCCTAAATGTTTTGGTGTCACCTTTCCTAAGAACACAGAATCCTGTTCTCAGCCACCAAAAAGGAAGGTTCTCACCCCTTATGCAAGATCACATCCAGATAAATCAGCAGATTTCTTTTCTCCATTAAAACTGCAGCTCTATTTAGCAGGGGAGGGAAAAGGTCCTCGGGGTATGCATTCCCCCATTTTCCCATCACACTACCACCCTCCACCTCCAAGTACGTGCTTAGAATGCCAAGTGTCCCTAAAGGGGGTGGGGCCAAATCACAGGCCAGGTGAGCTTTGTACAGTCTGGCTACACAGAAGCACTGACCACCAGGGGCTCCAGATTCCTGACTGAGGAGATATATGTGGTCATCCTCAGGTGATGCCCAGCACCAATTCACACTGTGGTGACTGAAAAACAGTGATTTAGAAAACTGTGCCCCGTGCTGCCCTGGGAAGTCAGGCAGGACACACCTCTCCAGTCAGGAGAAAGTAGAACTGCCCTGTCCTTCACAGACCAGTGGCCACTCATGTCCATCAAGCTCTTACACTGCAGGTGGTGTGTCCAGAGATCTGCTATAAGAGGAACACACACACTGCATTTTGAAGACTTGGTGTGTATGGGGGGGGAAGGGGAGAAGGGAGGGTATAAAATAGCTCACTGATACTTTTTACGTTGACTTTGTGTTGACGTGATAATATTTGGCTATATGAGGAAATGTGCAATTAAAATTAATTTCACTTTTTTTAATCTTTTTTTGATATGGCTAATTAGGAAATTTTAAATTACACATGTGGGTCGCATCTTGTTTCTATTTCACAGACGCATTTGTTAGGAGTCCCGCGTGGGAAGGAAGAAGAAATAAGAAGGAAGAGATTGAGAAACCAGCTCATTGATCGGGGACTTGGAGAGCTTGACCAAGCCCGTCTTTATTAGGTTAGGGTCATATTTGTACCTTGGCAATGAACAATCACAATGAAGCGGTAAGGAAGGGAGGACCCCAGGGTCCCAGGTCAGTGGCAGGAGACAAGGCACTTGCAGGAGTAAGCTCCTTTTAATATTTCAAAGGTGCGTCTCTTGGGTAAGGCATTCCTAAGAGGCTGGGGTTGTTATAACAGATAAGAGTCAAGGGTGAACCCATCTCTGGTGTGCCAGAGGGGGTGAGAGAGACAAAGGTGTGCCTTTGTCTTTAAGGCATCTCTTTATCTGTATCCACATACCATGCCAGTCATCATTCTAGCATGCTGATTACAGAGAAAATGAGGGCTTTGCTCAAGCCTGGTCCAGCCAACTGCCTCAGTCTGGAAAGGGTCTCTGGCATTAGGTGCCCCCACCACCCCCACCCTCATGTGCAGATGGAGATACCAGCACACCAGGCCAAGGTGGGTGTCAACAAAAACCCAGCTGGAAGCCCCAGGCAGGGCATCTGCACACAGCTCGTACTCACTCACCACCTGCACTCTTCCCACCCTTCTTCCTTCCTGCCACAAACATGAGCCCAGGACCTCCTGAATCCAATATTCTGATCATAATGTCCAGTCTGCATAGCTGCAGATGGCACGGTGGCTCTGCACCCACAAAGGAATCACCAAAGGAACTGCAACTCCCTAGAGAATCTGATTCTGTTGACTTGGTGAGGATCTAGATGGGTACACACCTCAGTTCTGGGCTTCTATGGTGTAGACGTCCCTCCGAGAAGCACTGACTGCTGAGAAACTGTGACCAATGCCCTCAGGGCTAAGGAGATGTCTCTGCCTCAGTTAGACAGACCAGCCTGAACAGGGCAGGTGTGACCCATGAAGAGGGGACCAGGAACTGACCTCCACAGAGGGCTGCTTTCCTGAGATCTTTTAAACCCAGGAGGAAAGCACTATCTGACCTGGACATTGTTTCAAATACCAGAAGGCAGGTGACACTTCCTGCCCTCACACAAGGCTCCTCAAAAAGACCAAAAAAATAGACAATTTCAAGGCACCAAGAGTTTGGCAACTGAACTAAGAAACCTTGCTGTTTAGTGCTCCCATCAGCTATACAGGAGAGGGGGCCAGAGCAGTTCCCACTTCTGCTCTTGCCTCATGCCCTAAAGCACCAATTTATGCCCAAAGTTTCTGGGTTCATTTCAGTCATTCAGATGCTCCTGCACAAGTGTTTCTCCTGTTCTCCTCAGGAGTGTTTCTCCAAGAGAAAGGGGCCAGGATTTCCATGCACAGAACTGCAAGTTCTAGCTGCATGTTTATTCTGGGGCTTTCTGGCATTGGAAGAAGTCAGTTCTGATGGTGAGGGCAGGGCAAGCAGGGCACACAGATCGATTTGACCAGGAAGCATGCTGGGAGAAGAAAGCACTATCCTTATCTAAGCCAAACAGTCACTGCTCTTTCCCTTGGTTTCAAAACCCTGTCTGTGCTAAGCCATCTCATCTCCAACCAGTACAAAAGAACAAATTCTTGGAAAAACAAAAACTTAAATGCCCTTACCAAAATACATTTCTGTCAGTAAAATATAGCCAAGAAATTCAAGCTTTTCCTCCTTCTTAGGGCAAATTTCCTCTCCATAGGAAAAAAAAAATATAGTGAAAAGGAATTGATATATTTTTCCACTAAGTCTGAACTACCTCAAATGTTTTTCCTTTAACCTCCATTCCTTCTCTTCTCACGAGTACTGGGCCAGTTCAGACACAAATACAGTTCCTCCTTTTACTTACACACACACACACACACACACACACACACACACCTCACCATCATGGGATGGTGAGTCTTGGTCCTCCAACTAAGCCTCTACTCATTGCCCTGGCTACACATGAAAAATGCCAAGGAACTGAGTAAGAGAAAGTTCTTAAAAGATAGGAAAGTGACTAATAGATGATACAATTCTCTTTAGAAGAGAAAGCATGAACACGTGCAGTAGCAGGTGACAGGGACCAGCATGAGTGCTACGTAATACCTGGTGTTGCTAACTATACATCCTTGCTCACTCAGATGATCCCACCCAACTTCAGAAAAACAGCTCCTACTATCCAGGTTAGACCGCCACTGGATAGAGCGTCCCAGCACAGCCATTAATAAACCATAACACTTAGGCTTCCAAAAGCTTCCTATTACACAGCGTCTGGATATATCCATCACATCATTAACAAGCTAGAGCAGTAGATGGAGAGGGGTATCTCAGGCCTCTGGCTACGGCTGAGATTCAGCCTGGTGTCTGGAGGATTACAATGATCGGGACATGTGGACCTGTGGAGCAACCACCATGAAGGATTTCTGAGATGGTTCTGCTTATGTAAAGGGCTGAGTTCTTTCATTCCCCACACCCTGAGGCAGTGTGGGAGGCAGTGAGGAGGAAGAGAGAAATGGATGATGAAAATGACCCAGCCTCTACTTCCAAGGAAGCAAGAAGAACGGATAAGAGTCATATAAGGTAAAACACTGATGGAAAAGTCTATGTGATTATGAAGGGAGTTTAGAGGACAGGTATGGGACAACCACATGACCTATTAGAAGAAATGTTAACTGAAGTTCTGGCTTTGCTGTGTAGCCTTGAACAAGTTGCTGCACCTCCCCGAGCTACTTTCATTCTGGCATAATAGAAGTGCTAGATGGAGGTAGTCAGAGTTCCTTTCTATCATTCCAGGACTCAGTGTTTTAAAGATATCTGCTGTGGGGGCTGTGGACAAACAGGTGGGAGTAGAAAGGTAGGCAGGAGGAACAGCACAAACTATTCCGGTCTCTTAATTCTCATGATCACCGACTGTCACTCTGTGAACACACTGTCATGCAGGGTCAGCAATCACAGGTCTGTTTCTGGATCCAGTAATCTCCATAACAGAACACTGTGTACACGGTACTGGCAGCAGGTCATTTGTTCGTGGGTGGCATCGAAGATACATTAAGGGTTGTGCCCTGCTCTCTTAGTGGTAAGTCTCCCCATCCTGATGAGCCAGAGTTCATTCTCCCTGGTTTGCAGATGAGCAGCCAGGCTCAGTGAGCCTGAATGATTCCCCAAGTGACACAGTTTGGATGGATATGACCAGGCGAGATGCCCAGATTGTCTGACTCACCTACCATTAAATGCCAATTAGATAACTGTGTGGGAGCCCTGCAAGCTTGGATATTGAGAAACCTTACGTAGATGCACATACTAATATAAGAGGATGGATGGGGGAGGATTCTGGAAAGAGGAGTCATGGGCAGCCTTCTTTTCTCCACCATCCTGACAAGCATGTAGGTCATCAGCTGAGAGGGTGGCCATTACTAGCTATCCTATTACATGTGCAAACTCCCATCGCTAAGCAATGCCAGGAGATGGTGACTTGTACACCAGAATTGAAGTTAAGTGGATCCCAGAGTCCATCTGAAATCAACTGCTGACTCTACCACCTTCTAAATATGTATCCATGGGTGCAGCATCTCCGTGCCTTGGTTTTCTCATCTGTACAAGAGAGATAACCACAGTACCCATACCTCGTAGGTTTATGACGGTTAAAACAGATAATATAGGTAAGGGTTTAGTGTCTTGTCTACAACAGAAAGGTTATTATGGCTAAAACTTTTCTGGGAAAAGAGCTCAAAGCTTTTGCCAGATTCTCAAAGGAGTTCATGACCTAATAGAAATGAAGAACTCAGTTCTGCGTGCTAGCCTTGGGATGGAACTGTGGGAAGGTGAGTGCCTTTTCCAGCTTTCCACTTTCCTGAAGAAAGAGATTCAAAGCGTCCTATGCTCCTACTCCTGGAAAGCAGAAGAAAGAACACTGATGACCTACATGAGAACTGCAAGTAAGGTCACTGCCTTGGTCTTGATGCCAGGACGCCTCAATCTAAATAAGTGAGAAATCAGAAAAGAGAGAACAGAATTCTGCTGAAGTTCTGGCACACAACCCCCCTGCCATGGCCCATTATGGTGCAGGAGGAAGAGCTTCTGGTGTTGGGGTATTTCATATCCCTCCTGCTGAGAATCTCTGAAGCATCAATTAAGTCCAACACACAGAAGGTGAAGTGTTGGGATGTGAAGGTGACCCTGGTCTAACAGAGTAGATTAGGAGAAAGGGGCTAGAGAGAAAGAGCATGCAAGGGGAAGAGATAGGAAGCAATTTAAATCCTGGATTTGCTGTTCTTTGGTCTCATGACATTGGGCAATTAATCCAAGTGCTCCAAGCCTCAGTTTCTCCATCAACAAAATGAGGATTTAATGAAGAGTCCTTGCTTCCAGGAAAGGAGTCCAAATTGTCTGACTCACTAGCTAATGTAAAATGCTAACTAGAGAATTCTGTGGAACCCCTGTGAGCCAGGACACTTAGAAACCCCAGAGATGAGGCAGAATATAAGGCCCAAATGAGATCATCTGTGGAGACATTTCAAAGTATCTGGTGTAGCATACATGCTCACCCAATTAATGCCAACAATGATTGCCATGAAGATTATTACGGAGGACAAGACCAAGGTTAGGGGTCACAAAGCTTATGCCCTTATTGGTTCATGACTATTCAGATGTTGTTGCATCTAAAATCAAAGCAGGGGCTAGGCAAGAAATACCAGCACCAGAAGGTCCTGGGCCTGAGACTCAGATAAGCGCTAACTGCAGAAGCTTAACTAGGTCTTCAGCTCAGAAAGCTGCACTGAGGTGGCAATGAAGGAAGATGGAGGGCGGGGACAGGTGCCTCGCAGGAGGACCACTGCAAACAGCCCAAGTCTGCACTCCCAGGCGTGACAGCACATCCATACAGGAGCCAGATAATTCCAACAGGTGGTTTATACTTGACTCATCAAGGGAAGTACTCCCATCGTAAACAGTGTGATTCAGATGACATCTTTCAAAGCAAGGGATATTTAAAAGAAAAACAGGTTTAAAAATAAAAATATGAGAGACACCTTTGATGGTGAAGAGACTGGGGGCATGATTCCCCAGAGTCCTGCTTCACTGGCCCTCAATTCTCATCTGTCCTCTCTGCTGTGGGGTCCACCTTGGTGCCTTGCTGGCAGACTGAGAATGAGTTTAAGAGCAACCACTTCTCTGCAGAGGATGTTTCCTGATGTAAAAGTAATACATGTTCATTGTGGAAAGTAGGGAAAACAGAGCCACGGTGATCCACCCAGGGTTAACATGGCGATTGATGCCGCTAGGTTTCCCTCTTACTCTCTTTAATTAAGGTAAATCGTTTTTATTTAAAGAATATCACAATTTCCCTAAGACTGCAACCATGTCTGAAGATTCAGTACAGGCAGAACATTTTAGAACTGATAGGAAAAGGGGAGGTAAGGTGTACACACACACACACACACACACACACACACACGTGCACACACTGTATAGAATGGTCACTATGACCTGAGTAAGGAGTTTAAATTCAGAGGATCAAAGGGAACTCCACCCACTAAAACAATGCTCTAAATATAAAACAGGCTAGCATTTCAAACGAGCATTCTTAAAAACACATTTTTTAAAACCCAAAACCTATGATGTGTTCCTTGGCACAAATGTGGGTCAGTTCCTGGTGAGGTTCCAGGGTAGAATTTCAAAAGATACTGTAATTTCTCCTCATGTCACTGATACCATTCTATCAGACTTGAATAAATCAAAATCATAATGAAAAAGAAAAACAAAACTGAACCATTCTGGCAATATACACAATGCTTAGAAAACATGAGTTTTTATCAGCTCCTTTTACAGTGCCTTTTAAAACTATTTAAAGCCTTTATTCCTTATTACTTTTTGTATTAAAACCATTTTTAATGGTGCTTATGCAAGAAAAATAGGAAAAACAATTTGGTGACAAGTTTCCACAAACTGTACCCAAGTGATTTTTTCCCAGACAGTCAACACAGTTTATGGCAAAGATAAAAGAGAGCCTGGGGCAGGTAGGAGAACAGGTAACAGCTGTGTGCTAGAATCGTTTTCACCAAGACTCAAGTACTCGCTTAGAAGACACTTGTTCCTGGTATTTACAAAACTGGTCCTCCCCAGCCAGACCTGGACAGTTGGGTGAGGGCTGGGGGAAGGATACAGGGAAGGATACACGTGAGATAACTGTAGAAAGTCAGAACATTTCACTGCATTATGAGTTTCTTGCCTAAGTTCTGGGATGGTGAGCCATACCGTAAAAGTCTGCTTTTAGCCAATACTATACCCTTCTTTCATCAAAATGAGCCAGGCCCTTCCTGCCATGAAATAGGATAGGAATCCCTCCTCCCCAATATCTCAAATGTATAAGTAATTTTATTCTCAAGTTCAGATGTTTATTTTTAAAATTACCCTAAGTTCTTAATTTAGTCTCAGAAAAAGAATTTTTAAATGCACGAACAGAGATAGGTGGAAAAGTAGCACACAGACAATAAAGGATATCTAAGTCAAAACAGTTGGTGACCCAGACTATTCTCATATACACCTGACACTTTTGTGGAACAAAGGGGAATATGGCATTTTTCAACACTGACTAAAGCTCCAGGAAACTGCTTCCTAAAATAGGTTACTGCAATGTTCCCAACAATGCAGTTCACGATGCTGAAAGTTCAAATCAGATTCATCACAACCCCCACACCAGTCCATAAAATTTCTCCCTATTGCACAGTGCCTGTTACTTTCCCCAAAAATGCTTAAACATCTATTGTTTCATTTTATATCATATAAGCCAGAGCAACAGGAAGAGTAATTTGTTGACTAGTTTCTTTTTTTTTCTTTCTTTTTTCTAGGTCTCGCTATGTTACCTGGGGTACCACAGACTCAAGTTGTCTAGGGTACAGTGGACTCAAGCGATCCCCAGCTTCAGCCTCCCAGGTAGCTGGTATTACAGGCACCTGCCACAGTGCCCGACTCCTTTTTTGAGACTAGGTCTCGCTATGTTGTCTGGGGTAGTCTTGAACCCACAAACTCAAGCGATTCCAAGCCTCTTGCCTCCCAGCGCTTGGACAACAGGAGCATGCCACCACGCCTGGCTTGTTGACTAGTTTCAACCACCTATACTTCCAAGGTTGCCTTCATCTGCTTAAAGGGTGAAAGTCCCAAGCAAGGATGTTAGTCCAAACAAGAGAGCTTTCTGTGAGACAAGACACCACTATAAAGGGAGGTTCCTTGAGTGCCTTACTGTCTGAGGTTAGGCAGAGTGGTACAGACCACTAAGCTTCCAAAGTCCCTGTTCAGATTCAGTTTCCAAGTTTATTACGGTGTCATGAGATTATGGCCCTGTTGTCGTCCCTCCTTCCTCATCAGTGAGACGGAGGTAAGATTAATGACCTAAGTACCAGGGAAGTCGTCTTCCCTGGTACACAGAAGGACTATAAATAGAGGCAAAGGGCAGGAGGTATGATGTGGGAGTCACTTAGAAGTCTGGAGGGAGCACGTGAGCCCCAAGTAATGGCCTCTACAGTTGGACAGAGACTTCAGAGAGATATGTGGCATGGCTCTGGGCAGAGTGAATTGTCAAGACCAGATTATGGTCCTACCCAGAAAAGCCTTTTTGGACAAGGTTGCTTTCTAGAACATAATAAAAAACCCACTGGGACACAAACATTTCTACACTGTCCCACAAACCACCAGTCACTGGGAACAGTGGCCATGAGCACATTCAGGGGTTCTTGTAGGGTCCTACAGTTAGCTCAGATAACTGCCACACAGCAGGCCATGACCCATTCATTTCCTCTACACTTTATTTTTACCATAAACGCAAAGAGTAGTAAGCTGATATTTTGTCCAAAACCCACCTCCAGATGCCCTGATTCAATCTTAAGTCCCACAGGCCCTTAGTTTGGGTTGGCTTGTGGAGCTAGTAATAGCATGTGCCCACTTCAGACTTAAAACTAAGAATTTTGGACAGACTTTAAAAGCCTCATTGGCAAGATCACAAAGGCCACGGGATATGCATGTGACTCACGTAAAGAACCCTTGTCCAGTTAGGATAAGGCCTGATACTCGTGACTTCCAGAGAAAGACAGGATGCACCAACCATATGAGGGGGAGGAGGGAGAGAAGGTGCAGAAAGGGGGAGGAGGGTTGAATCCCATCACACATGAGGTCAAAGTCAACAGACAGTGCTCCAAGGCAAGTAAACATGCAAGTTATGGGGAAATGTGGGAATAAATACCAAGTGGACCAGCTAAGATATAAAATAATTGCCTGGGGTAGGTGTGTTGGCAGGAGAGTAAGGGTGAGGGGAGAAGAGACAGTGACCATGTAAGATGACTTGATGCTTGAAACCTTATGCATATGGAACTGTGAGAAAAACTACAAATTTTACAAACAAAAAATGGGGGAAAGAGGTTAGAACTCTTCCGATCCATTTAAAAACACTTTAGGTCTATGACAATACATAGCTTGCCTATAATTTCCAACTAGAACATCAGACTTTAATAACTTTTTCCCCAAATACTGTTCATTGTTTTTAAGATAGACAGACAGATAATATACACCCCAGAAAGAGGGCAGAAGAGGAAAAATAAAGTTGCCATCCAGAGACAAGTTCTGTATGATTTGGAGGTACTTTGTTAATAATGTACATATAGATATGAATAAAAATAGAGAAAGTTCTTTAAGTCCTTGGACTCATGCAAAGACCATAAAGGCTTTTGCACTGAGGGAGAAGGAATATTCTGCAAGTATTATTTTGCAAGTATTAAATTGGGCCTCCACTTCTTAAACCATCAGTCAATACCAAGATTCACTTTATAAGGACATTCACTTTATAAGGACATTCAATTTATAAAGTATGACAGGTTGTCACATTTTGACTATATGCTGCATTTATTTAAAAAAAAAAAACAACACTTTTGGGTTAGTGGTGCTTTTTGTTTGTTTTGGGTTTTATTGGTTTTTATTTGTTTGTTTTCAGAGTTCCTGGACAAAAAATTGCAGGGATATGATGGCAACTGTGTTGTTTCTTTCCTCTCTTGGTGCATTCTTTCTCCCTCTGCAGGTCTCTGCTTCTCTTCTTCACACCACACCCTCTGTCATTAACTTTCCTCCCCACCCCACACCAGTTTCCTGTTTCATTCCTCTCTCACATCTATACCTCTCCCTGCCATCCTTACCTGATGCGATTTGGAACAAGCCATATTCTTCCTGTTTTGCATTTGTGGAATAACACTGGATATTCCCAGTCTTGCAGTTTAAAACTGGAATACAGGGCATTCCATTTATCCATATTCTAAAGTCCGGGTTGCTTTTTTTTTTTTGGGGGGGGGGGATGTCAAAGGCAGCTGCAGTCAGGCCTATGGCCTAACCAGGAAACCCACAAAAACAAGAGCCCTGGATCCTGCCTGGAAAGTCAGTGTGCGCCAAGCGGTGGTTTCCCAGAGGAGAGGCCAGGAAGTACACTCATGTCAAAGCAGACTTATTCTTATTCTACTCCTGGGGTGCCCAACCCAGCATCACCCCGAGTCAGCAGGTCTAGAAGGTAAATCTAAAGGCATCAGGCAACCAGCTCAAAGAACCACTCATTCCTCTTGCTCTCCAAGAAGGACCTGTTTCCTTTTCTGATCATCCAAGTTGTTCTTCCACAGAGCTTCTTTTAAAATCAGGTCACCCCCATCCTACACATGAGTTTCTTTTAGTAACCCAGACACTGGACACATCGTAAGAGCCTTCTGGATCCTGCAACTCTTTGAAGTACAAGCCCTCTCCTCCAGCCCCGGGAGACGTCACATGGCTGACTTGTGAAGCTCCAAGGGGCTGATAAAAAAACGAATGTAGGCCAGAGCAGGCCCAGGCACATCCCAGTTGGCCTCACGAGACCTCCTCCACAGGCAGCCTATCCGATCTGGAAACGCCACCAGCGGTGAATCCACCTGCAGCCACGTCATGTAGCCTCGCGTCCCATTTGGCCTCATGCCCCTAATGGGGTTTCTTCCCCTCAGAGGCCCAAGATCAGCACACACAGTATTGCATCTACTGCACGTCCCCAAGCCCACATAACAGGAAAACCCACTCCTTCTGACAGGGTTACAGTCCACTGGTGCTTCATTACGGCTGCCCAGGCATCTCCTCATGCAAATCACAAAAAGGAGCAATGGGAGCATAGATGCAGCAGTTCCACTTCCCTCGAGTACTTCCTAAAGAAGGCAGGCAACAGCTTCATTCTGAGAAATAAATCAATAGTCCCGAGCAGTAAATGTTCTACCAATGATGCAGGCCACTGGGGAGACTGGGGTGTAGAGGGGTGAGTGAGAGGGATGGACCAGTTCTCATCAAAGGGCAGCAAGATGAGACGGATTTTTCTACAATGGCAAATGTTCCCTTTGGACTTGCTTCAAACCTGCGTGTGGGCTGATTCTCTGCAATAAACAAAATTCTCTTGTCTAACAGAGGTTATGGAGTGACTAAGAGGGTGAGGATACTGATGGAAAAGAAATCACCCACAAATCACCTTTGACTGAGGACGAGCAGTTCTTCTGCCTCCACTGCCTGTACTGACTTAGTGCAACCCAACTTGGGAAATGGGGAGCCGCAGAGTCCCCGGTCACCCTGGTGGACGGGACTCTGCTCCAACTGAAGCTCAACGAGCACCTGAAATGGAGCGCTCTGAAGAGCACTGAAACACCCTGTTCACCCAGCACGAGATGCACGCCAGTCCTGGCTCCAGTCAGCTCCATACGCTGCCGAGGGAGGCTGGGTGAGCCACAGTTGGCTGAACACGTGTGAGGGAGGTGCAGCTGCCGAGCTTTCGTGTTTACCAGGAAGAAAGAGTGTTGATTTTGCAGATTTTTGATAATGTTTTCACAGCCAGTGTTTTTCCCAGCCCTTCTGAAAATGCGATCTGAATACCACCCCTTTCCTCATCAGCCTCCTTCACCTTAAATGTTCCCATGCACCTCGCCATGGGAAAGCCTTTCCTTTCTACTGGCCACACCTCCGTTTGGCCCAGGGGAGGTGCAGGGGCAGCAGCGGGCAGGAGGGAGAGCTCTGCATTTAGATGGGGAACACCTGCATGTGGGACCCAGGTGGCAAGTAGATCCACGATGTCAGGGACCACTGGGATCATCTGGGGAGGGCTCTTCAGTTTGAACCATCTTTGGGTCAAGAGTTGGACCCACTGATTCCATGTTCTTGCTTTAAGTTCAGTTATCCAAATGCATTAAGCCGTGAACATGTAAAAGGAAGTTACTTAAGACTGAAAGTAAAGAATGGGCACAGCACCCAGCAGTCTTGCTGGAGGCAGCTGGCATGCCACCACAGGAAAGAGCCAGGCTAGAAAGAGCCATTTACAAAACAGTGAGTGCTTGCCCAGGCCCTTTTGAAAACTGGGTTCGTGGGTTGTGTCCTGATATTTTTTCCACAATCTTGAACATTGACTGTTCTGTAGAAAAAAGAAAAAAACCATTTAAGAGGACAAAATATCCTTGGGAGACACAGGAAGAATGCTGTTTGAAGTAAGGGTCTTTTCTCTCTGTCTTTCTCATACACAGACTCATACATACAACTCCACCAGCCTTATGAGTGATCCACTGCCATGGCTGATGCCCAGCTAACTCTGTCATAGCCAGCAGCCTCTGCCAACCACTGATACACTGGAAGAGCTGTCTGAGCAGGTCCCTTACTGATGCTAGTCTATTTTTGGTTAAAAACTCGGACTTTAGTTGGGTCATGGGCTCTTGGAAGTACTCTTTGACGATGGGCATCCTAAGAGCTTGACTCTCCATCTGAGAGACACGAACATCAAGTCATGCTATATACCATGGTTTTCAAAATCTGCACAGGGCTCAGACCGGGTCAGCCCAGCTCAGAAACATCATGGCCACCCACCTCTCATTCCACCACTGATTCGATGTGTGTATCCGGCATCACATAGATGTCACCACTTCCAGGACATGTCTGTTTAACCTTGGAGATAAAAGCTGACCCATGAAAATAAATCAGTGAGCCACAAAAAACAAAAAGAAATTTTAAAAATCCCCGATAGGTCACAGGAAGTTGTGAGACTGGATTAAAAGTGGGCTACAGCCGGGCACGGTGGCTCGTGCTTGTAAGCTTCAGCCTATGAAGCAGCCGGGGCCAGGGATCGCGGTTCCAGTCCCGCCTGGGGCCCGTAGTGAGACCTGGTTCCAAAAAAACAGCTGGGCGTGGTGGCACATGCCTGTAATCCCAGCTACCTGGGAAGCTGAGGCTGGGGATGGCTTGAGTCCGTGGTACCCCAGGCAACGAGAGCCTGCGGTTCCACAGGCAAAAATAGCGACACCTAGTCTCAAAAAAA
>PVHY01011588.1:0-47374 GCA_004024945.1 Uropsilus gracilis | reverse complement strand
TATCAGACACATGTGATGACTCAGCAATATACTAAACTCTAGAGACATGGTTGCATATGACCACATTTCTGTCCTCAAACCGCATAAAGCTGGTGTTTTCTCCCCAGAAAGTACAAAATATACTAGAAGATCATCCAGGACGCATTAAGAATTTAGGCCAAATGGTTTTCCTAACCAACACAGTGTTTCCTAGGATTGTTCCTTCCACAGCAGAAAAATCAGTAAGATTATTCAACCCAGAGAGTCAACACCTCTGTTAAGACAAATGCCTTGATATAACTGATGATAGTGGGAAAAAAGAGAGCTTCAGCTGTTATTTGGCATAGGGACTACCCCCTTTTAAATGTCTTTTTACTATGGGCTCTTCCGCCAGCGCAGCAGCTGCTCGGAGATCAAACCTTAGCGACTAGGATAGACATAGAGGTTTATTTACAGATACGGGAAAAACAAACTAAAAGAGTCCACACTCTCACAAGTGTTCCAAATGGAATAGAGCCCCACTTCCGCTCCTCAAGGAACTTCATGGGGTCTACCTCAGTCTTAGGGTACTTCTGAAACTGGGTCCCCTCCCCCATCTGGGGTGTGGCAGGGGCAGGGCCAACTGCCACAACCCAAGGATGGGGGCGGGGCCCCCAGTTTCACTTCTGGTTGAAAACATCAGGTTATGTCCTTGGCTCCTGATCTTCTGTCACTCCAGTTGGCACCACATGAATCCACCCAATAGATGCGGGTCTCAGGCGGGTCTCTCCGAGGCAGGCCTATCTAAGTTGCACCGTGGCTCCGCACTTCACCAGGGTCACCTCTCCTCTGCCTTCACACAGCTCCAGATCCTCAGGAACCTGAATGCCAGAGAGGTGAGGAAGCTCCAAGGGACTCACCTCCGTGTCTGATGTCAATTTCCAGGCTCTCGCTCTCATTCCGCTCTCCATGCTCTTGTCCAGAATCGAATCTCTTTTTCTGCCCCCTTCCTCTCTTTTTATCCTTCTCTTTGCTCCCCCTTCCTCATCAACCGGAGGCCCCCAATTCACAGCCACACCCCTGGTGGTCTGTACTTTCCTTTTCCCTCCGGCCTGGGAGTCACCACCTCAGGACCCTTCATTAGCATAATCACCAAGTCTGCCCAGATAAGTCACTTTACAGTAAAAAGGGGAAGTGGCCTTATCTGGTCTCAGGCTAGTCTTAGTCTCTGTGTCTTTCAGACGCAGGTGATAGCAATACCCACATTCCTTTTTCAATGAAAGGAACTGGGTCCATATTGGGTCCCCGCTTCACAGTGATAAATCTAAAATGAACAGTTCAGTTGAAAATATACTTAGTTAACATCTTTCATACATGATAAGCATTTCTGTTTGCTTTCTTTGTGTGCTCCATCTCAAATTTCCTGATTCCCTAGATCTTTAAACAAGTAAATGGTTTCTCTGATATTAGAAGGCAGCACAACTTTTTGGTTTTAGTGGGATGCAGTGAACTCACCCTTCCAATTAATATCATCCAGAATTTTTTTAAAAAACAAAAATTAATTTAGACCTTAATTGATAAAAAGTTGTAATTCAAAGGAATTACTATTTTTCAAAGTTTCCTTTATATCAGTTTAAAATGTGGTCCAAAAGAGCCGGACATGGTGGCTCGCGCCTGTAAGCTTCAGCCTATAAAGCGGCCGGGGCTAGGGATTGCAGTTTGAGTCCCGCCTAGGGCCGGTAGCGATACCTAGTTCCAAAAAAATAGCTAGGCGTGGTGGCGCGCGCCTGTCATCCCAGCTACCTGGGAAGCTGAGGCTGGGGATTGCTTGAGTCTGTGGTACCCCAGGGCAACAAGAGCCTGCGGTTCCACGGGCAAAAATAACAAGACCTAGTCTCAATCAATCAATCAATAAACAAACAAACAAATAAATAAATGTGGACCAAAAATATCTTTGACAAATAAATATACCATATTCTCATAAGCAAGATATCAAATGCAGAAAGATGCATATATTGGAGATGGTAAAAAGATGAATCGTGTAACTCATGACTAGTATGTGTGCCAGGTATTGACATGCATTATCTAACTCAATCTTCACACAACTGTGAAGTAGGTATTGCTGTTATTCCCATTTTACAGATATGAAAACTGAGATGATAGGAAAGGTGACATAGCTTGGAGTTAGTAAACTCATCCCTTCTAACTGTTCTACTACTCTAGCTCACTTAATGAGAGTCTCCAGCTCTTAAGTCTCCTCACTGGCCCTCCTCCCACCCCCTGGGGTAATGGGAAATGAGTGTACAAAATTGACAATGTTGCAAGGGTGTTACAGAAGCTGCAATTGAGCAGAGGGCAGGACTACATCACGCCCTGCTCTATATCCCAGGCCCTAGGAGTAAACCAGAACACAGTGACGAGTCCCCATGTCCACAGAATAACTGAATAAATAAACATGTACCACGAGCTTAGCCAGTCAGCAATGTAAACTCCTTAATCATGACATCACACAGGCCAGGCCTCCATCAGCAACCTAAACACCATGGTCTCTTTCCGAGTAACAGAACAGAATGATCCTACAAGCATATGTCAGACCCCCGTTGAGTAGAAAGATTGACATTAGAGGTTGTGCAGGATACACAGCCAAGAGTATGAGGTCACAGATTCAGGATGCTCAGGACCCAGGAGAGGACGATCTGGACCAGCTTCTGCCACAGAACGTCACGGAGGCTGTTGACACATGCGCACGCGATGACAGCGTGTGCTGTCCTGGACCATGCCATGTCCTCCGCAGCAGGAGGATCTTCCCTCCCGCTCCTGCTGGCCTGGTTCATGGAGCACAATATCCTAATGTCAATCTTCTCTCCCTTTGGAAGAACACTGGGAAGCACCTCCACCCTGTTGTCCCCATGCACATTTCTTCTAGTGGAGAAGTGACTTTCTGACCCTGAGATCAGGGAAGTATCTGAGTGGGTGAAATAACTCATTACTTTTTCCTCCCTGGGGCCCCTACTCCAAGCAAGATGGGTGGGTTCTTGACCTCTTGCCCTTCAAGCAGGGCACTGCTTGAACAGTGGTGGACAGTGGGCTGCGGTTCTTTCCATGAGAACAAAGTGGCCATCGCTGTGGATGGCCTCTGGCAGTCCTTTATTCCCATCTTCCTTCAACAGAGGCTTGTTCCAGTAGCCAATGGAGCTCCACTGGCCTCAGAGCATAAATCAATAGCTGTCTAGGCAGGGCAACATAAGCCCACCCCCTTCTGCTGGGATTGTCTAAATGTGGGCACCTGACCTTCTTCTGGCCAATAGAAGCTAAAGGGGATTCTGGGAAAGAAGTTCCTCACTCATAAGAAAAAGCTGTTTTTGCCATCCTCACTTCCAACCCCATGCATACAGGTATGAGAGTAGGTCCAACCTGGAGTAGAAGCTGCTGCGATAGTTCAGCCTGGAATGGGAGCTGTATTGTCTGGGAGCACAGACAATACAGGAATGATGAAAAACAAGTCCAGGGTTATTTGTGCCGTCATTGAGCTGATGATGAATCCTGGAGTCACCTTCCTGAGACATTTTACCTAGAAATAAACAACCATTAGTTAATTTTTCTATTTGTTTTGTTTTGTTTTATGAGACTAGGTCTTGCTATTTTTGCCTGTGGAACTGCAGGCTCTCGTTGCCCGGGGTACCACAGACTCAAGCAACCCCCAGCCTCAGCTTCCCAGGTTGCTGGGATTATAGACTATACACCACACCCTGTATAGTTTTTTGGAACTAGGTCTCACGACGTGCCCCGCAGGACTCGAACCATGATCCCTGGCGCGGCCGTGGCTTCCTAGGCTGCCACTTATAGGCATGCACCACCATGCCTGGCCCAATTTTTCTATTTGTTATAGCTAAAACTATTAGAACACAAAGGAGAATTTAATTCTGGAGAGAAAGTAATAGAATTGAGGTTAGGAGACTATATCACGTTCTCCAACCCAGCAAATTCAGCTTTCGTCAATATTTTGGTCTCCATCTGTATCTATATCCCAAGGTACTGAGAATTTTGAAAACATCATGCTCCCAGATTCCATCTTATATGCAAATGAATATCACATATTATTTCTTTTTTTGATATTTCATTTATATTTAATTTATATCAGTTGATACCATCCTAACTAAACACTTTTTTGACATGATTTCTTTACCACTGCATAGCCAGTGTCTAGTACAGTGCCTGGCTTATAGTTAGCATTTAATAATGAAATTTTATGACTAAATAAAGAGTGAGCCTATTTCCAGCTGAGGTAATTGATAAATACTTCATAACAGTGATATTTAAGATAAGCCTTTAGCTGTAATAGTATTCATACTATTTTAATAGGAGTAATACCAGTGAGTATTTTTGAGATGTTTTCACATTGCAGGCACTTTGAACATGGATTATCTCTTTTAATCCTTACAGCTACTCTCTGAGCTAGATAGTGTCATAATTACTATCATTTTACAAATGAAGACACTGAAAGAAAAAAAAACTTAATTAATTTGCATGAGGTCACAAAGCTACAAAGTGGTCAAGGTAAGAGTTGAACCCCAATTTCTGATTTCATAGCACATGGACTTAATCTAATAAATCACTGGAAATCATCAGTTAAGCAAGTCAACTCAATAACAGATATAAAAAACCTATTACGTGCCAGGTCCTAGGAATACAAAGTACATAGAAACAGAGAAGTTGATTGAGAAGGAAAATAGGAGTTAATAATAACTGCCATCTCTCTGTTGAACCAGGTAATTTGCTAAATGATTTACATCTATCATCTCATTTCATTTTCTCAACAGCTTATGTGATCCTTATAAAGGGAGTTGTTACCATCCCCATTAATACTTAAGATGTCATAATATTACCCCTGTTTTATAAATTAGGAAATTGAGGCATAGAGATATTAAATAGCAGGCTCAAAGACTTGTGGTCAAGCAACACAACCTCTGAGCTAGTGACCTTATTGCCAAAACCATCTCTGCCAAGCAACATGGTAAACACTGTCATGGAGAGGGTGGGCAGAACAGTGGGCTAGCAAGAGGGAGTAATGCACTCTTCTTGATTGGTCAGAGCAGAGAAAACATCAGTCTGAGTCTGCATATACATGGAGAGAGATCAGCAGCAGAGTGGTGTGTGTATGTGTTTGTGCTCATGTTCTGTGCATATACATACATCACATGGACAAGGGCCCATGGTAGAATGCATGCCAGCTTAAAAAAAAAAACAAAACCAAATTCAATGTTTCAACAGTATGGGCTTTGGGGGGAACTACAGGTAATTTGGGATGACTGAAGAATATAGAAAGTAAGGGAGGAAAAAGAAACGGGAAGAAAGCTAGTCAGGGATCCTCTGCAAATTCTGAGCTATGAGGGCAAGTTGGATAATTTGTTTAGTCCTACCACCAGAACTCAGGGTTTCTGAAATTTTCAGGTGATGGGAGACAGAGAGAAACCTCTCCAGGTACAGGAGCAAATAAGAAGCTCTGCCAGTCTTGAGAGCTGAATGGATGCAGAGTGCTGACATGTGGCCACACATTCCCCCTTTCCCAGACAAGGGGTAAGAGACAGCTATAATATTTACGAGGGAGTACTTCCATAAAACAGAGTGAAGAGGTTCACTGTGCTCCGGGGATGGGGGGGGGGTGTGCCCAGGGATCAACCTGCACCAGACAGACCACACAAGCAAAACACACTGTACCCAGGGCCACCAGCTGGAGCAGGGAGAGGACTCCAGCCTAAACACCCATCTCTTTCCAGCCTCCACCATCTCTTCCCCACGCCCTTCTTCATGCTTTTTTTCTGAACTTCCATTATATAGCAAATGGGGTTGTGTTCAGCCAAAAGAGGCTCATCTATACCCACCACAAAACATTGTGTTTGGATGGGGAACAGATGTTTCCACCCATTAAAATTTATATGAAAGCTATAAACATTCCTGACAAGAGAAATAAATAGAGCCTCTGAGAAATTGTGAAGTTGTCTGGCCCCAATGAATTCAGCAGGAATGATGCATGACCCAGTGGCAACTGGCTTTCCGATTTTTTCTTTTAAAAATTAAAGCACAATCTAGGGTAGAGAAAAGCAAATTCCTTGCAAATGACACATAGCCCTAATATTCTTATCTATATTTCTCACACTAGGGAATTCATACCTAGACAGTTAAAAAATTGCTTAGCGAAGATACCATCACCATAATTAATACTTAAAGAATTCTATTAGGCAACTCCATTTGTATGCTCAGATTATATAATTTACTACATAGAGCGGCTTCAGATTTTATATTCTGCTTTCTTTATCTTCAAATTGCCATTGAAAAAAACAATTTATTCACTCTTTCACTCATAAATTTTGATAGAATGCCTATTAAGTATTGGGCCAGATGCTAAGGTAGGGCTACACAGATGACAGCAACATGTGCTTTCGGTGAAACCACAGTCATTAAACACACAATTAGCACTAATGTGTCTGTTCACCAAGAAAAGCCAAACCCTGTCAGCACAAGTTGGCAGGATCATAGTGAGACTTCACATGCAAAAAAGGGCCCCTTTACCTGGGGTACCCCCAGTCCTACTATACCAAGATAGTCCTTATCCTCCAAGGACAGATAGGTGTAAAGCAAAGGATTACAACAACAGAAAGAGCAGAAATATCCTTGGATAGAAATTGGTATCTGATGTGAAAATCTACTTCCATTTGTTCGATACTCCATGACCATGTACTGGTTTGTTAATCCCATCTAGATGGTAAGTAAAGTTTAATCAGTAAAACCAGTGAGACTTGGATAGGCTTCTATAAAAAAGAAACAATCAAAAAGAGAATTATTTTTAAATAATTTTTTTATATATTATTTCACATCTTTGTCTTTCCCCAGGGTTCACCCACCATCTCCCCTCCCTGACCATTCCTCCCCCATTCCCTCCCCCCCCAGTTGTATACTTTAGTTTGGTTCTTAGCTTGCTTTGACTTTTCCCCTGGCCTTTTGTTTGTTTTTCCTATATCCCATATATTAGTGAAACCATTTGGTGTCTGCCTTTTTCTTTCTGATTTGTTTCTGCTAATACGATTTCTTTTAGGTCCATTCATGCTATTTCAAAGTCATCAAATTTGTCATTTTTAATTGATGAGTAATATTCCATTGTGTATATATACCACATCTTCTTTTTCTTTCTTCCTTTTTTTTTTTTTTTAACTAGGTCTCGCTATTTTTGCCCATGGAACCACAGGCTTACATTGCTCGTGGTATCATGGACTCAAGTAATCCCCAGCCTCAGCTTCCCAGTGCCACCACACCACACCCTGCTATTTTTGGGGGAGTAGGTCTCGTTTCGTTGCCCCAAGCAGGTCTCAAACTGTGATCCCAGCCTGACTCCATAGGCTGTTGCTTACAGGCACGTGCCACTGTGCCTGGCTCACCTTTTTCATCCATTCATCTGTTTTGGGACATTTGCATTGTTTCCATGTCCTTGCAATTATAAATAGTGCTGCAATAAACATCTGAGTACAGGTGTCCCTTTGTATAAGTATTGAGGTCTCCTTCGGGTAGATTCCCAGAAGAGTGATTGCTGGGTCAAATGGTAGTTTCATTTTCATTAGTTTGAGAGTTCTCCACACTGCTTTCCAGTGTGGTTGTACCAGAGATAATTAAATATTAAAAAGATTGCAAGAAAAAGTCATAAAGAGCTCCTGGAATATGGCGCAAAAGTCAATACTCCCATACTCACCTGGGAGCTTATCATAAAAGAAGCAAGAATCCATCTTGACAGTTTGCCCTAGTGGGCTTCAAAAAAACAAATTTCATACAGGTTTTCAAAGCTTTCATTTTGCAAAAATTAGGCACTAACTTAAGAAACCTTAACTTTCTTTTCTTTTGAATGGTAGTAGTGATGATAAAATTACAAGTAACTTGAGGTCAAAGGGGCTTTCTTTGAGATATCAGAACCTGGAAATGGAAAACTATCTGAGGCCAGACTGGCACTGTTCTTCCCAACCCCAAAGTCCCAGGGAGAGCTGGGCACTGTGACTCGTGCCTGTAAGCTTCAGTCTATGAAGTGGCCGGGGCTAGGGATCGCCTGGGGTCCGTAGCGAGACCTAGTTCCAAAAAAATAGCTGGGTGTGGTGGCGTGCCTGTAATCCCAGCTACCTGGGAAGCTGAGGCTGGGGATTGCTTGAGTCTGTGGTACCCTGGGCAACGAGAACCTGTGATTCTACGGACAAAAATTGCGAGACCTAGTCTCAAAAAAAAACAAAAACAAACAAAAAAAAAAAAACAAAAAACAAAGTCCCAGGGAGAAACATCTGATTGGTTCAGCTTGGATGAAATTGCCACTTGTGCTCCAATCAAATGAGGCCGGGAAGGCAGAGCTATGCAACACAACCATGGCTGCCATGAAGGAGCCTTAACAGTGTGAAAAAAGAATCTTCTCAGATGAAAGGGGCTACTGTGAACCACTCACCACCATAAAACATGTCTTCTAATCATTTTTCTCTTTACAGAAGGCTTTCCTTGTTCCTGAGGCTTTGCTTCATACTTACTCAGGTACTGACAGATTCTACTACCCCCTGCTCCCCACTCCCCGCCCCTTACTCACTACCTCAACGGCTTCTGCTCATCTGTCACTGCTGTTTTGTGTCTGCCACTTATTGCCTGCCTCCATATCTCTTGATTTTTTTCAAGACCAGGTCTCGCTATGTTACCTAGGGTAGTCTCAAACCCGTGAACTCAAGCGATCCCTGGCCTCTTGCCTCACAACACTTGAATGACAGGCGTGCACCACCGTGCCCTGATCTGTCTTGGCTTCTGTGCCACTTTACTGCCATCAACACTATGAGTGGATAGAATTCATTTTCCCCAAACATGGATTGGCATGAGTGAGTCTGACAACCTCAACTTACCTGTAGCTTTCTCTGGGCTGGTCTTCAACTTATCAGTCCATCAGTCTCTGGTCCTATTACCTGTGGCCATAGCAGTGAGGTTGCATTATGAGACACACAATAGAAACCAGTGATAATAAACTGCTTGCTTCTGGCCAGAAAACTTCTATGGGCCTGGAAATATTCCTCAAAAAATACTACAAGCCTCTAGCATCCAGATCAGAAAAGACTTGTCCTGTCTCCAAATACTCTCTGAGCATAAAACAAACTTCTTAGGAATATCAATGGCATTTTAAATTTTCAAACAGTAACGAGTTTAACATTCCATATATATTTAATAACATTACTACTCAACTATTCAGTGTACTATTATAGCTGCAATTAGCATTTCAGTAAACCTTAATTTTCAAATACTGACACTTCTGAGAACTAAAGTAAAATAGGGCAAGTGATATATAGTGAAAGGAGAAAAAGCTTCTCTCCTATCATAAAATCATTTAAACTGCTACATCACTTCCTGGTGACTAAGGCCTTACAGTCTTGGTGGGAAGACTGTAATTTTTTGAAAATGCTCTGTAAATTGTTTATTTAAACACACAGAGACAAGCAGTATATTCCCTCCCATGCTCTGCATTGAAAAGTATGTGCTAATTAATATAAAGTACCTCAACTCTTGCCATAAATTAAGAGAAATGTAACAAAACAAATATGAAGTAAGAGGAAAGAATAAATCACTGAGAACCAATGGGAGTTTAGAAAAAAGACAGCTACATCATGTTACACAAAAGATCCTAAATATTTTGATCTCCTAGCTACAAGCCCAGCTTCCAATTCATTTATGACCTAAAACTTCCAGTCACGGGTAAGCGCATCCCTATACTGCAAAAACAGATGCCATGCCATCAGGAAGTTCTCTTATCCACAAGTGGAGACAAATCCCTTGGTGCACATTTGTCAGATGGGGCTTGTTGCTAGGAAAAACTCCACTAAGGTCTGGTGAGTTTTATCTGATTGACAACCACCCAAGTGGCATGTAGGAGAGATTGAGGGGAGATTCATTTTCTCCCCTGAAATGTAAAATTCTGTTTCAAATGGTAGTCAAACAAAAAAGCAGTATCCAACTATCTACAGTCTTTCCATAGGAAGAACATGGATAAAAAATCACTACCATGTTCAGCCCCAGAAAAAAGAATTCTAGAACATCCAGGTTCAGAAAGCAAGAAAAGTAATGTGTTCAAGAACGAGGGCTCTGCTTCTCGAAGGAAATCCAAATCCAGGTTTGAATTCCCTCCTTGCCATAGAGCCCTCCCTTCCATCTTGTTGAATAAAATTTTTTTGGCTGAATAGAAATCCAACATAAACCCAACTTTAATTTCTCTTGGGACACCAAATACTAAACTGAATAGATTTCTTATTAGCAAAACTCAAACATAAGTAGTTCCTGATATGTAGAAAATCTGGACCAGAAGGATAAAAAGGCAAAATAGAGCATGTGAATGGAAGAAACCCAGTGACCTGAATCATGAAAATGCATTCCTTAGACAGTGGGTCCCTCCTTGGTAGGTATATACTATGTATATGTATACTATATACAACAAACTACCCTAAAACTAAGTGACTTAACACAGTTATAATTTATCAGCTCATGATGCTATGGGTCTGCCTATTCAGAAAGAGACTTCTATCTTGTCAAAACCACTATTATTTTTGGTCTTTGCAATAGCAACCAAAATAGTACCCTAACTGGTATGGTCTTCCGGTCCAGTTTCAACATTTTGTGTAGTTATTTCCTGCCTTTTAGTAGTGCGAGTTATAAGGCAGAACAAGGTAACAGGTCACTGAGAAAAAGAGATAATTTAAAAATGCCCTATATAAACTAGGTATATCCCACTTTACATAAGTTGTCCCGAAAATATATATCAATAAATGATATAAATTAAATCCTGTTTTAAATCCTCTAGGAAAACTTACTATGGGGAACGATTTATAAACAAAACAACATGATGTGAAGTGATTTTTTTTTTTTTTTTTTGAGACTGGGTCTCGCTATTTTGCCTGCTCATGTTGCCTGGGGTACCACAGACTCAAGCAATCCCCAGCCTCAGCTTCCCAGGCAGCTGGGATTACAGGGATGCGCCACCATGCCCAGCTATTTTTTGGGGACTAGGTCTTGTTACGTTGCCCTGAGCGGTATTCGAACCGCCATCCCTGTTCCCCACTGAGGCTTCCTAGGCTGCGGCTTACAGGCATGTGTCACCATGCCCGGCCCTGATTAAGCATCATTAATATGTCCTTTTATATATCTTCTTTGACTACAGTAGACATGCCTGCATGTAAAATATAAACACATTACATAATTATTTCTAGTAGAAAACCAATGACACAGGATAGAAGGGCTGAAGTGATCAACCTCTGACTTCAAAGACAACAGCTTATTAAGAAACTGAAACCTAAATTAAGTTTAATCAGCAAAACTAGAGAAATTTGGATAGGTTTTTGTAATAAAGAAACAATCAAAATATGATAACTAAATATTTTTAAGTTATTAGAAAGATTGCAAGACAGAATCGTAAAGAGCTCCCGGAATGTGGTGTAAAAATCAAAGAGATGGAAATACAAGCAAATGTTGAGTCATATAGAGAATGTATGCAGAAAGTATTCCCCATATGAGTCTCAGAAAGGAAGACAGTGAAAATACAGTAGAGGAAATAAATAACAAAAGAAAATTGCTCAGAGCTAAAGAAAGATGTATGGCTTCAGATTACAAAAACTCAGCAAATACAGAACAGAGAAATAGAAAAGACTCATGTAAAGGTACATCACTGTGAAATATCAGAACGCCAAGGACAAAAGGAAGATTCTTTTGTCCTGAGATGGAAAAAAGAAGGTAATAAGAACTGCATTGGTGTCACATGCATCAGCAACAATGAATCTTAGGAAATAGCACTCAGAATTATAGGGGAAAGTTATTTTGAGCCTAATATTCTGTACAAAGCTAAACTTAGTGAAGTGAGAGGTAAAAATCATGACATGGTCTCACAATCAAGAACGCAAAAAACAGATCACCCAACCGTTTTTTTGTTTTTGTTTTTTTTTTTGGCAAATAAATTCTTTCTTAAAAAGTAGTCCCATGGGTATACAATGATGTAAAATATAAATATATGTAATCAATTCAAAAAAAATTTTTTTAAGTAGCCTGCAAGCCAAAGAGGAATGGAAAAAGAAGGGGAAAAAAAGGAAACATGTCACCTAGTAAGCAAGGGCCCTAATTCAGCAACATGATGTAAAAAGCAACAAATCAAAATAAGACAATAAAACGGAGAGTTCTGAGAATAGGTCTTCAAGAAATAAATGAATGCACATTGATAATTGATAATATGATTAAGCAGCTGGGTGATCTTGGTGATAGTGTGACCATGGTTACTAATGCTGATAAATGTGGCTTTGGGGGTTTTAGTTTTTGTTTGTTTATTTTTGGATGGTGAAAGTTCTTCAAAACTATGATGTCATAGATTAAATTGTTCTTAACACCAAACAATAATAATTGAGCTAACTCTATAGTGGGAGTGGTATTGCAATATGTAAATGTATCAGAGCAACACATTGAGTACCGTAAGTGGATGTTGTTATATATCAATTATATCTCTACTTTCTCTACTTAAAAAATACATATGATGCCTTGATTTTCTGTGTGTTCTCCCACTTTTCCTGGGAACTTCTTTTTGCCTGTCAACATTCCCTAATGTAGTTTTCATTCCATTCCCATTAGTTTCCCTTCATTTTGGTCTGTCCTGAAGGGGAGCTTCGGTTGATCCAGCTCTTTCAGACCTAACAGGAATCCCTTGCATTCACACAGCATTGGCGGAGCTAACTTCTGTGTTCAGGTCATTCTGACAGTCTTTCTGTGCTTGTCAGTAAATTTCAGCTGTCTGCTGGCCACCCCCAAACCCCTGCCCCCATCCCCTCATCCCCCACCCCTCAATCCCCCACCCCCATGCTTCCCTCTGCTTTATTTCACACAGATACTGATAATCACAACACAGGCCCTGGTGTCAGGAGAGCTTTGTCCTCACCTGCTTGTTTGGGTTCCTGGAGATAATGTGGCATCTAGGTGGGTTGTAAATGTTATCCATAAGTTACTGACTTCACTACCTAGGGGTTCTCTCTGCTGTTAGTGAGGATTCAGAGAAAACAAAAACTTATTTCAAAGCCAGGCACGGTGCCTTGTGCCTGTAAGCTTCATCCTATGAAGCATCTGGGGTTAGGAATCGCGGTTCAAGTCCCCCCTGGGGCACATAGTGAGACCTAGTTCCAAAAAAATATAGCAGGGCATGGTGGTGTATGCCTGTAATCCCAGCTCCCTGGGAAGCTGAGGCTGGGGATTGCTTGAGTCTATGGTACCCTGGGCAATGTGAGCCTGCGGTTCCATGGGCAAAAATAGCAAGAACTAGTCTAAAAACAAACAAACAAACAAAAAACCCAAAAACAAAACAAACTTATTTCATCCTGAAAGCCCTTGCTGCTGCCACCTTTCCCAAGGTCCCAGTTTTAGAGTCCAATTACTAAAGCACTTAGAACATGGTGGAAGGGATAGCAGAAATGTAATGAGCTGGTTGGAAGAAACTGGAGGGCAGGGAAGGAGTATGGTAGGAAGAGAATTGAGCACTACTTTCTTCATCTTATCCAGTGGGGAAATAATACATAACTTCTGAAATCGACAGATAGGATGATAATACAACTTGATTACTCAGAGCATCCTGAGAAACTATTAGAAAAAAGTAAGAAAATTCAGTAAAGTGGCTCATTGAAAATTAACTGATAGAAATCAACAGCTCTGTGACATAATTAACATCTCTTCAGTATTTACTATGTGGCAGGCACTAACATAAGTACTTTTCAAAAATACTTTGCTTAATCTTCTAAATAATTGCACCAAGCAGGTGCTATTATTATCTTCTTTCTATGGAGAAGGAAACCGAGTTATAGAGATAATTCGGTAACTTGACCTTTTCACAAGGCTATAGCTTTGATTTATACCAGGCAGTATACCAAAGCCTCTGCTTTAGCCAACATGATGCTATATCACTGCTTCAAAAGCAAACAACCACCAATTAGAAATTTAAAAAAAAAAAAAGGAAAGGAAATACCTATAGATGATAGATAAGGAAAATGTGATCTATAGATATACAGACAGACAGATATGGATATTATTTAGCTGTGAAAAAAGAACCTCCTACATGACAGGGTTTGTGGCAACATGGATGGATCTTGAGGACTTTGCGCTAAGTGTCAAACTGAGAAAGACAACTGTTGCATGACCTCAATTTATGTGGAATTATAAAGGCCAAACTCATAGACACCGTAAGAGAGTGATTATGAAGTTGGTGAAATAAGGAGATACTGGTCAAAGCATACAAACTTCCAGTGACTATGGTTTGTGTACTTCAAAGTTACTGAAAGTAACTGTTACATTCACAAAGAAGGTAGTTATGTGTGGAGATGGATGTGTTAACTAACCTAACTGTGGTAATCATTTCTAGATATGTGTGTATCAAATCATAAAAGTATGTACCACAATTTATGTACTATTATACATCAATACTATCCCAATAAAGCTGGGGGGAAATGAGTGCATTTTAATATATATAAATTATAGCACAATAAAATTGAGTTTAAAAGGAACTCATTAATGTTTTAGAGGAAAATCTGGGAGAATATTTGATATTCATGAGTGAAAAATGAAAGGAAAATTATGCCCATTTGTACTTACACTTATAAGTAAATTTTATAGATCAATGTTTAATAAATGATAACAGTAACTTCCTCTAAGGAGGCTGACTGGACTAAGAAGAATTCTTTTTCATTATGTTCCTCTTCATACTGCTTTGCTGTTTTATCATGTGCGTCTATTACTTTGCAATTAGAAAAATGTAAACAAAAGGAAGTTGATAAATCAAAGAACTGAAGATAAATCCCATTCTTAAGTTATTAAGTTACTCAATAGATCTTACACATTTTCTAAAATAATGTAGAGGTTAGAAGCAAAGTATGTTTAGGAGAAGATAAATTGTTGATAACTTTTATAATGGAGTATTAAATAGATATTTTTTTAAGTTGATATACAGAGAAAAATGAAGAATACAGGCAACAAAACAGAAAACATTGAAAAGATCACCTCTGGCCAGGCCTGGTGGTGCATGCTTGTAAGCGGCAGCCTAGGAAGTCATGGCCGGGGCCAGGGATCATGGTTCGAGTCCTGCCGGGAGCACATAGTAAAACCTAATTCCAAAAATATATAGCTGGGTGTGGTGGCGCGCGCCTATAATCCCAGCTACCTGGGAAGCTGAGGCTGGGGTTTGCTTGAGTCTGTGGTACCCAGGGCAACGTGAGCGTGCCATTCCACAGGCAAAAATAGTGAGACCTAGTCAAAAAAAAAAGGATCACCTCTATTGAGAAAGTCAGGCATAAAAAGGAGTGGCATTGTGTCATGTAAGAAACCAACTTGATGTAATATTGGTAGCTTCTGATAAGACTACCAAACAAATTATCCCACAGATCTTGGAACAGAAAGACTCAGCAACCAAACTATATCAGCTTGAAACAACCAGGAGTGAGGATCAGGGCACTGGGTAGATTAACACCTTCAATCTTCAAAGAGAGGAAGAAGGTCACACAACATTACTTCTGTAACTGAGAACTCAGATACTGCTCTCCTCTCTGCAACACTGACATCCCTCACGATTCAGGAAGGGAGTTCAGTAGACAGAAGGGATCTGGGTCCTGTACCCACTGTGTGTTGGAGAGATGCAAGTACAAGAATGCCTGCGCATAGCTCTATCTCACCAACTGGCCCTATGACCAAGGTTGTATTGCATTTCTAGGACAGAGCAGATGTGGGGCCAGAAAGGGAACTTATGGGTATTTCTGACGGCTGACACTCATGTTGTTTCATTCTTTTTGTCATATTATTGTCTTACCACTTACTAACTTCCTACCTATTGAACACATCTTGTGATTTCTGCCTATGTCTCACAAGCTACCTGCTTGCTCACTATTTAAACTCACTATTTTGCTCACTATTTTAACTTCCTCTAAGTTTCATCCATATTACTTGTTTTCTTTTCCTCTAGCAGAATTGAATACACAACACAGGTAGAATATATTTTTCATCTTATAGAAATTAAGACTATTATGTTAAAAACTTACAGTGTGCCTGAATTACTCTGAAAATACAAATCATTGCAAATGAAACCAAGAACATCCTGTAATTCTATATCCATGAGTGATTGTAAAGGTTTGTTCATTTTTCATAGTTTTACATCAGTCTTAATTTAACTCTTTATTTTATAGTTTCTTGGTATTCTAAGATGTCCTCACTAAGAGTTTCAGAGTATAAATCACTAAGTTCATCGTGATGGGAGACTATAAAGCAGCAGCTAAGACCTCAGGTTTGGAGGTCACAGAACATAGGTTTGAAAGTGGCCATGTGACCAGAGTAAGTTACTGGAAGTCTGTACCCACTTTCCCCATCTGCAAAGTGTAAACAATAATAACCTACTTGCTAGAGTTCATGTGTGAGGAAATTGAATACTGAATATAAAATGCTTAGCACACTACTTAGAACATTATAGTTTATCTGTTATCATCCTCATTACATTGAGGGTAAGATCACAACTTATATTTTATGTGCCCGCAAAAGGCCTACTATTCAGTAGACGCTTAGTGAATATCATCAGCTGTAGCTTCTGTAGAGAAGGAAGAAGGGAGGGAGGGGAAATTTTCACTCTAGTAGCAGGGGAACCAGCTACTAAGACATGAAAAGTACTACGGGTTTCCTAACAATTAGTCCCTTATGAAAAATCTCATTTGTTGCTTAGGAAGATTTGTTGCTTAGGAAGATTCAAAGTAATTGTTAATTACCTTGATTTTGGTCCCAAGTCTTGGCACTATTCTTTTGGCATTCTCTACTCCATCGGGCTGTAGAATAGGCAAGTCCACACACAGCTCTTGAGGATTTTTGTTTTCCCCTCAAAGAAAACCCAGCCGTAGTTATTCCATTGTCAACTATCCAGAGGTTTTTAAAGAAGAGAATGTTTTAGGGATTATATTTCTCAGCTTTGTCAATAGCCCAGAGACAGTGAACACAGAACTTAGTATCAGGTACCAGTTCCAGAAGAAATCAACCCTAGGGCTGGGGAACCTCCTCGAAGCACCAACATTCATGATGGTCGCTGTAAACCCAGTTGTAGACAAATCCAACTGGAATTTGTCAGGGAATGTAAATTTTGGTGCTAATCCAGGCACCCAGAGTATCTAAGTATTATCACTGAATTTTCATTCATTTATTCAATACCTGTCACTGCCATGCTACATACTATAAATACAAAGATAAAACCCCTCATCTCTAGTTCACATAACTATAGATATCAGAGATAAAAATGACAATATTTCTCTTACTGAGAGTGAAAAGATAGCACCCCAATATTAGGCTGTCTCCTCTTGGGGAAGGAAAGGGGTCTCCCATCCTGCTTGGAAAAGCCTGAGTTGTATGATCATGTAATAGTCATGTCTGTGCCAGAGCTGTTATTGATAAGTGGGGATACTCACTGCTATACTAACAAGGACAAAGTCATTACTGAACAAAAATCTTTTGGTCTCAATACCTTTAAATCTAGCACTAGCACAGAACAATAGGTACATGCATGGGCTGGAAGAGATCATATGCTCTGGTGCTATCAGTCCAAAATAAATGAACTGTGATAGAAATTCATTCCAAATGTCAAAGACAAATATGAAAAACTCAGAGGAATATTCACAAATAAATGACAGTGAGAAAAAGATAAATAAAAGTCGGGTACAGTGGCGCGTGCCTGTAAGCTTCAGCCTATGAAGTGGCTGGGGCTAGGGATCACAGTTCAAGTCCTCCTTGGGGCAACATAGCGAGACCTAGTCCCAAAAACATAGCTGGGTATGGTGGCACACGCCTGTAATCCCAGCTATCTGGGAAGCTGAGGCTGGGAATTGTTTGAGTCTGTGGTACCCCAGGTAACAACAACCTGCGGTTCCACGGGCAAAAATAGCGAGACCTAGTCTCAAAAAGAAAAGAAAAGAAAAAGATAAATAACACAGTGCTTAAGTAGGCAATGGGCATGAGCAGACAGTGTAAATGAAAAAAGAAAGCTGATTTTCAACTTCAGTATATATCAAGAAAATTCAACTTTAAATAATAAAATATCACTTTACCAAATGGGTGAAGATCATGGACCACTTGAGAGTAAACTGGGTCAGTGTTTCTGGGAGTTATTTGTAAATAAGTCTCAAAAACCTTAAAAATGTTTTTATCCTTGTTATATACATATTTATAGGCATTTATCCCACGGAAGTTGAAAGATACAAAAATATTCATATATAAGAGTATTAATCAGGATATCTCTAATGCTATGAAATTGGAAAATAGCTAAAATGTCCAACAATAGGGTGTGATTAAACAAATTATAGTTTACCAATACAATAAAGAGGATATAGCCACTTCTTCAAATATTGTTCTACCCCATCCCCTTCCAGGGACTCCAATTGCACCTATATTAGAGACCATTTGAATTGTATCATAGGTCTCTGGTCCCAGCTCATTTTCCCCACTCTTTTCTCTCAGTGTTTCTTGAAGGTATTAAGCTGTGGCATTTCTAACCTGCTCAGCATGGTTAAGTGGGCCTTGGCAGTCAAAGCAAACCCTCAGGCAAAAAGATGCAGTGCAGTGTAGAGGAAACCTGCACTCCTAGGTTTATTAGTACTATTTATAGCAGCCAAGATATAGAAACAACCTAAACGCCCCCAAACAGTGACACAGATCAAGAAGATTTGGTACATATATACACAATGGAATACTACTCAGCAATCAAAAAAGAAACTCATGCCATTTGCAGCCATATAAATAGAACTGGAAGGGATTGTGCTTAGTGAGGTAAGTCAGAAGGAAAAAGAAACATCAGAGAGTGAAACTGTCTCTTCGTATTATTTTATTTTGCATTCCCTTAAATACAAGTAGAACTAAGGACATTGTCATATTTTTTTGACTGCTTGAACTTTTTTTAAAACTTTAAAGGGGCTTTACTATACTTAGAAAACTTTCATGTCTCTCTTACAGTTTCAGAATACTTACACATTATCACATTTGCCATTAGCTTTCATGACAAAGCATCCCAACTCATTTGAAAATATACTAAAATTTTTGCTCTGAAAATTGGTCACTTAAAATTTTGAACTTTCCCCTTTAAAATTCTTTTTGGGTAAATCAAAAGGAGAAAGATAAATACTGGGTGGTTTCACTTATAAGTGAAATATAGAGAAACCAACAAAGGGTCAGGAAAAAGACAAAACTTGTAAGCTGACCCTAAATCTAAGGTACGCAGCAGGGTAGCAGGGGTGGGGTGGAGGCTGGGGTTGGGGGAAGAGAGGTCAAGATGAAAGGGAAGAGTATGTGGGGCTAGGTAGATAGAACCCAGGGTACTGTGGTGGTGGAAGAACTACAGGAGATACACCTGAGGGGAGAAATCAAATACAGTACAATAATAAACAACAAGGTAAATAAATAAACAAAGTTAATAAAACAAAAAAAGATTCAGTGTTGTCAATGGAAGTAGCTCAGGCATGAACGGGAAAGGTCAGTGAGACCCGAAGAGATACAGACAGAGCACCAATAGCTGGTCTGGTCTCAGTCCTGCCCTTCCCAGGTTGCAGGTCCCACCACAGTTTCTACACCAAGTTCACAGTCATCTGAGATTCCAAGCACATCTCCATACTGAGGTAAAGAATCACAGCTGTTGAGTATCCAGCAGCAGGAAGCATTGCATCCACAAACCAGGAAAAAAGGATACCAGAAGACATTCTAGGTATAAGCTAGGCATTGTGGGAGGCTGTACAAACAGCCCTATGTATCTTCATTTTGAATGGCTGCCACCAGCCACCTTTGTCACTTCCTCATCATTGTCACTGTCCTTGCCAGGAAATTAAGCTCAGCAGGTTATACCCCATGCTCGGCAGGGAAGGAGAACTGCTAGAGTCTGATTGGGCCTGGGAATAAGGATGAAGAAGGGAGCAAAAGCAGGAGTAAGATGGGCGATTAGACTGGTTGGAAAAAAAAGGATAGCAGGCAAGCCACCAATACCAGCCACCTTCAGGCAAACCAAGAATCCAGACAAAGCTCCATGAGGCAGCTGAGTGAGGTAGGACTGCTTGTGGGCTGCTCATGTCCTTGTAACCATGTGCTGAGGGTGTACTGTCAGTGACAAGCACAGGACTCGTTAAAATTAATTCCCATGCAAAACTGAGAAAACATTCCCAGGCACCCTTGTCTCCATTTTATGATTTTCTCACAAAGCTCCTGCTTTCAATTTGCAGAAAGCTCACAGCCTCTATCATTTGATCCATCAGCGTTATCTCTTACTTCACCATCACACAGACTCTCTATGCCGGACAAACCCACAAATGTAACGATCCTCAACAATGACTTCCATTTCCTGCCTTCATGTCTTGACCTGCAATATTCTATCACACCCCCCACACACACCCAGCACCTTCCCTTCCCATGTTTGTTTGTTTTTTTTGTTTGTTTGTTTTTTTGGCCCATGTTCCCATGGGCAAAATACAAACATACACACACTCACTCCTACACAGAACTCTGAAAGGTCTAAGGTCCTGCTCTACTTGCTAGTGAACAACTGATTCTACAATAGTTTCGACAGAAGATGAAAGTCCTGGGTCAGATACAAAGGCTATTATTACTCCTGGTGCAGCCAGCAGCTTGAACACAAATCTGAATACCCAGCACTAGTTCTCCAAGCTGCAATTCCCACACATTAACATAATGAGGGCCACTTGTTGACACAAGACTTGTAATGCAGGGGAAGAACCCACTGCTTAGGAAAGTGGAGTCTTTCATAGTCAGCATTGAGGCTGCCTCTCTCTCATCCTAGAAAGAGACACTCTTGTTACCATGCAAGACTGTTCACTTTACAAACACCTTTGAAAAGATGGTATCAAGCAAAGAGCAACCAGTGCTCATGAAAAATGTAGAAACACAAGAGACACATGGAGAGTTGTCTCCCAACCTAAAGACAAACAGAGAGACTTTGAAGAGGGACTCATTTCTGTTCAAATCCTAGACACCCTCTTCGCCCATTATGTGACTTTGTGCTTGATCTTAGCTAAAAGGCAGAGAGAAGTGATTCATTATGTGACTTTGAACATATTTATTCATTTCTCTGAAGTTGATTCCTACTCATAGAATAGATTTAGTAACTTCCACCATAAAATTGCTGTAGAATGAATTAATATCTGCATACTGCTTAGCACAGTGCTTGCACGTTGTGGGTCCTCAATAAACAGCCACATTATTGTTATTGCCATCATCATTATTGCTACATTATTATCACCAGATGTCCAAACTCCTTGTCTTTTTTTTTCTTTTATTTTCTTGCATCGTTCCTTTTTGTATAATGTTTAATTTTTCCCCTTGGATATAATCCCCATGAATCTCCCACCACCACATCCCCCATGAACTGTCACAATAGTCCCTTGTGCTTGTCTTCCCTTGCTTTGACCCATCTGCCTTCCATCTGACCCATCTGCTGTATGTCTTGGATCTATAATTTGCCTTCTAGTTTCATCTTTTTTACCCTTTGTTTGATTTCCCTATATTCCTCCTCTAAGTGAAACCATCCACTATTTTTCTTCTTTCTGGCTTATTTCACTGAGCATAATCCCTTTCCAACTCCATCCCTGATGCTGTAAATGGCATGATAAACTCCTTAAGTCTTTATAGACCAGCATATCTGACCCCTTTCCAGAAGCCCTGTCTCCCCTCCTTATTCCACCTTCTTACTTCCCACAAACCACAGAAAGTACAGTCTCCCTTTTGGAGTCACTGGCCTTTTCTCTGACAGTTAAATGTGTCCCAATTAGAGAAAGCTCTTGCTCTGTTATTTAAGTTTTGTCATTCCTCTATAGACGTGCTTGTCTTCCCAACTGGATTATTCCATTCTAGAGGGCAGAGATTCTATCTTCTGCCTGTCAGTATCCCCATGGCTTGCAGTGTTATACCTACCACACGCTCCAGACAACATTGACAGGAAGATTATTCACCCCAAGGCAACAAAGAAATATCACAGTTTAGGACAATTAGGCTTCTCTCAGATGCACCAAAGACATGCATCTGAAAAACACAAAATGGAGGCCCCTCTCAGCAGCTGGGAGGGCAAAGCCTGGCCTGTTGCTTGTTGTCACTGACCAGTTCCCGCACCACAACTCCCTCCACCCCGCCTGGTCAGACCCCCCTCGTCCCCCACCTCCCTATGACTCATCTTCAGCATTTACAGGAGGAGCCTGTCAGAAATCTCAGGAGGAGTTGTTCCTTTGGCAAATAGAGAGAAATTTTGGCCATGAGGAGGAATTTGTTTGCAAAGAACCAGTTGATTAAAAAAAAAAATTCCTTGGAAAGTCAACTTCCAGTCAATCTCTGGAATGAAAAATAAACTCCTTCTGATTAGTCCCCATGCCCTAAGGTGGCAAAACACATGCACCTCTACCCTAGCTATAAACCAACAAGTTAAAGGCATCTTCTGTGGGCACTTTAGCATTTAGTAACCACCCAAGAACTGATTGAACCCAGATGTACACTGCAGTCTTCTCTGGACAGTAAAGCACAAACAAGCCTTCCCGGCTCTGCCTGCTCCTACCTCTAGGATCAGAGCCCTGGTCAGGCCACAGCAGGTTCTGGATCTCTGGATCACAGTTCTTATCCTGTCCCCCAAGAACAATTACCACACTTAGCCAGGGGCATTTCTAAGAACTGACTCAGTGACAGATCTTCACCTGTCACCTACCTGGAAAATGTCCTTTCTCCTCAAAGTCAAAGGAAAAAGCTAATGGAAATAGATGCAACAAAATATATTGATGGATCAGCCCCAGCCTGTGATTTTGCACACAAAGGAGTACAGAGCTGAAGCATCCACTCTCTGCCTTTCTTTCCCTGAGGCTCAGTAAGAGGGAAAGTGGGATATACCCCCAGCACTGGCGGTCTGACAGCAGAAGCGCAGTTAGAGGGGCAGCACAATTCTTCTACCCTGAAACCTCAAACAGAAAAGATCTGTGCAAGACCTCTGCATCTTTTGTGAAACCAGAGTACAGGCTCCTTGCTATCTGAAAGTGGGGCATATACAACCTTTCATAAGCTGAGATGGCGTAAAGCAAAGAAGCAATTACCGTTAATCTGTGTGGAAAATGTTTGAGTGTTCCCAGACCCAAAAAAAATGACCTACGAAATCATACCAAATAACACATAAAACCTAAAATAACACTAACACATAATAAAAGCCGGAATGATCTGATAAATATACAGCCTGTAGAAAGCAGTTCCCGGAGACAGGGCTTGGCCAGGCCACTCTGGCGACTTGGGAACATACTGCCTCTATAGAAGCTCTTCATAAAAGTAAAGTAACATAAGGAAACTTCAAAAAAAAAATCCAGGATACCTGTGACAGCATAGGCTGTCTTAGCATAAAAGGAGGAAGGAGGGGACAGAAGCGAAATATACTATCTAAAGACCCTGTGGTGGTAATTCCAACATGGAGGCCACATCTCCACTGTGGGAAACAGGAGGATGTGCGTGGCTGTGAGGGTGGGGATGAGAGGATCATTTACACAGCTAATCTAGGAGCTCCTCATCATGCCCTTGAAGCCCTCAAACTAGACTGAGGTGGCGTTCTAGCTCTGCCATTTATGAGCTGAATGACCTGGGTAATTAGCTTCAAATTTCCTCCTCTCATGAAATGGGGAACGCTTGTTAATATCACGTCACAGCGAAGAGATAGGGTCAAGAAAAACCAATGTCCAAGGACCCCTGAGAAGATGAATGGGGCAGACCAAGTCATAGTTTAACACTATTTAGTTCTGAATTTACCAGTCCTAGAACCACCAACTCCAAATATCTGGTGTACATATCCAAGGACCTATCTCTAAGACAGTTCTAAGCTCCTCTCTCTGTTTTCAAGGTTGGATTCAATTTTCACAAACACAGTCAAATTCACTGGGTTCCATTGCTCTAGTATCAGAGTCATTGGAAAGTCACCAGGTGTTGCCCAACACTGAGATAGTCCCCTGATATAATATGCAAAATGCTTTGTGATTTAAGGACAATTTTTGCGTGAGAAACTCAACAGTTTTGAAAAGAACTATTAAAAGAACTATTTTAACCATGAAAGGTTAAAATTCAGCCTCCAGAAACCCATGTTCATTGAACCATTACTCACAATGGACTGATCTTTGAACGATGAATAGATAAAGAAAATGTATTCTACATATGCGATGGAATACTATTCAGTCATAAAAAGAAAGAATGCTATGCATTGCAACATGGATAAACATGGAGAACATTATGCTAAGTGAAATAAGTCAGGTGAGGAAGAAAGAGTATATGCTATCACATATAGTGGAATCTGGTGGGGGGAATCAGTCTCATAAAAATATACAATATTATGATGATAAGAAGCTGAGAAGGGGGAAACTGAATGATAAAGATCAAAGAATATAAAGTTTCCATTAAAAGAATAAATTCTGAGAAGCTAATATACAACATGATGATCACAATTAGTAAAAAAAAGAAATTGTATACTTAAAACTCATAGAGAATAAATCTTAAGCATTTTCAACACACACAAAGAGTTGATTGCATGATGTGATGGATATGTTAATTATTTTGATCATGGAAATCATTCTACCATGTAAATGTATATCAAATCATCATGTGTACCCTTTAAATATTTTGAATTATATTTGTTAGTTTTTCCTCAATAAAATTTAGAAACATCTGATGCAGCCAAGATCCACCGAATTTTTTAGCACTCAATGGGGCCTTAGAAGCCATGGAGAACAATGACCTTATTATTATACTAAGAAGAAAAATCTTTTCAGAAGTGAACATACTTGCTAAAGTTCTCAGCTACTTAAGAGCAGGCTGGGCTTGAAACCTAGAGGTCCCTCCACATGTCTGCTGCATTGTCTGAGTTCCACCATCAGAAATTCTCCTTCTGAATTTAATAAGCCCTGACTCCACCTATATGTAATTAGATGTTTCACCTCCAGGGTACAGCGCCCCTGTCCTTTCATGCTATATGATCACTGCTTATTGAATTGCCCTACCCTCTAAACAGTCCCTCTTATTAGTGGGTTTGTAAGGGTGAAAATCAGTGATTACCTGCTTGTTATTGAATTGCCCTACCCTCTAAACAGTCCCTCTTATTAGTGGGTTTGTAAGGGTGAAAATCAGTGATTACCTGCTTGTTATTGCATCCCCTGATCTAGCATGTGATGAGCTCTAAATTAATATCTATGCTTGGAAAATGAAAGGATAAGCACCTCCTTATAGAACAGCCCTTGTGAGGTTACAAGCACTTGGTATAACCAACCACCTTCTCCCTCAACACGAGTTGAGATAAAGCTCTCAGAGGAAAGAGAGCCCTTGATATTTGATGAGGGGGGAGAGGAAACAAATTCACAAGAACATTTTGAGGAGTGCAGATTAAGGCAAGAAACCCAGTATTTACTTAAAAGTCCTGAGAGACTCAGGACTCAGAGATGCAAATAAAATGAGATGGAAGCACACCTGAGACCCCCACAAAATCTCTGCCTGGTCTACAACCCATGTGGAACTCACCAGTTCTGCCAAGTCAGGATCTGACCTCCGCACGCGCCAGCAGATGTTTTCTAGCCTAGAATTTTGCTGTCATTCCCGTGTCCTTCTCCTTCACCAAACACAACTTCAGAGTCATTAATTTTCTTTCGGCAAGAAGGAGGCATGCCAAGAACTTCCTGTAGCTTATGAGTCATGGTCTCTGAGCACAGAACATCTCCCAAAGGAGGCTCTGCCCAAGGGTGCACTGACCGAGAAACAGCACCCAGGAAACACCCTGTGGAGGTGCTGGGATAAATCGTGCAGGGAGCTCACTGAGGTCAGGACTGGAAGAGAGCGGAACAGGCAGAAAACCAGAGAGCGGCCCAGGCATGGGCAGACAATGCCTGTTCTCAGGAGCCCAGGTTCAACAGGTTTATGGAGGCAACTGGATGAGTAAGTGCATGTGAGTGTGGTGCAAGCCGGAAGGCACCGTTACTACAAGTTGCTATGGTTAAATGAAAATTGGACATCGGACCTCTAAGATATAATCCCCCCTGTCTTTCCTTTCTATTCGCTTTGAGTATTAGGAGGGAGCACTCAGAATGTGTAGATTATAAAACTGAGCTAAAAACTGGATTATTTGCAGGTAGAGCCTTACAGTCTCTTTGCTAATTAAAGGTCTTTAAGACCAGAATGAGGGGTAGGAGGAGAAAAGTTGGCACAGCTGACCAAAACTGGTACCCCTAGAAGTCTGCAAAACCAACGCAGAAATTGTAGCCTATTCGTTCTGTCCACACTGTGCAGACTGCCCTTACAGGCTGGAGTGTGCCCGCTTGTATAATCCTACTTGAGTCGCTTTCAACAAGTATTTACTCAGCACCTGCTGTGTGCCAGGACTGTATTAGATAAGGGTTTCCAGGAGCTAACCATTAGAATTCCCTTAGAATGCTAGTACATTATCCACCTAACACCAGCCCCTGCCACTTTGACCCAGAGAGGCTGAGGGCAGTAGAAACATTTGGGGAATTTACTTCCATTTCAAATACTATTCTTTCCCCAGTTTCTGATGTATTTTTTCGCTTCCTCATTTCCTATAGAATCTATTCTCTTTTATTTCTTTCCTTCTGTTTTTTCTCACACACACACACACAGAGAGAAAGAGAGAGAAAATTAGTTGCAAAACACTTAACTCCTAAGGATTTCCATTTTCTCATCTGGAAAAATGACCCTATTGAAGAAGATAAACTCTGTCTTATCCACTTTCATCTTTCTAAGATCCTGAGGTTCTACACAAGCCTTCGCTGAAAGAGGAAAGACAGTTCAAGGCAGGGAGAGAGCCCAGGTCTCTGGCAAAGTAGAGATCAAGATGATAAAATGGTTGAACTACTAAAAGATTCTGCTTCATGCCAGGCATGTAACTATCCTGTCACAAAAGACTCCATGCATAGTGCAGCCATGTTCACAAGAGACAAACTAGTAGATGGATTAGGGAAGAACTCTCCAAAGATAAAAGGCGCAAGGTTCCTTGAGAGTTGTTTTGTCACTAGTTTACCAACAAGGTTGATTTTGACCTGGAATCAAGGGCAGGATCCTGGGATAGCAGCAAGCAAGGGGGGGCTTTGCTGCCTCCTTGGACTGGATATCAGCTGAGCAGCTAGGATGCCTGGTCAAATGTGGACTGAGCTGGGATGCCTGTTCAAAATGTGGACTGAGCTGGGCACGGTGGTGTGTGCCTGTAAGCTTCAGTCTAAGAAGTGGCTGGGGCTAGGGATTGTGGTTCGAGTCCTGCTCCAGGCAACACAGCGAGACCTAGTCCCAAAAAATAGCTGGGTGTGGTGGCGCATGCCTGTAATCCCAGCTACCTGGGAAGCTGAGGCTGGGGATTGCTTGAGTCTGTGGTACCACGGGCAATGTGAGCCTGAGGTTCCATGGGCAAAATAGCAAGACCTAGTCTCAAAAAAAAAAAAATGTGAACTGAACTCCACATTCACCTATTCCTAGAGACCACCCTCAGGAACTGATAAAGGTACAAGTGGAAAAGGGAGAGAATAACTGAATGACTACACTGACACACATTAAAAAGATGAAGATTATGGACCAAAGAAAATAGCTCCTTTTTGGAAGAGGAATCAGAAAATAAGCCAATCAATACAAACTGGAGTTTAAAGAAGGCTGAGGGGGTGCAGAGACGGAGGGGTAACCTGGAGGAGAGACAGTTGCTTACTCAGTACAATTAGGAGATATGACATTCCGAGAGGATTTTTATTTGCTCTATGTCATTTGGTGTGATGTGCCTCTTTCAGATTCCAATAAAGACTTAAATCCCTTTACAAGGTTTTCTTGAAGTTGGAAATGCTTCTTTGATTGCTATAGTTTGCTAAGTCTGAGGCAAATACACCCCAACTGCATTCTGGTGAGCTTTGCAAGAGCAATTTATGTGAGAGGCGACCTCAGATCTTTATCTGCTGAGTTTGTAGAGTGTGCATCAGGGAAAGTGCCTTGGCTTGGAAGTCAAAAGAGACTCGTTTCAATTACTAATTACATAAAGGAGTTGTAGAATCGTTCTCTTCTTAATCTTGACAATTTCTGAACTGATATGATCTATATCTGGTGGTCCTCAACCAAAAGGCCATGGAATCACCTGAGGAGCCTTTTAAAAGTACGTGCCCATAAAAAGGAACACAGTACTGACAGATGGATGAATCTCAAAACCTTGCTAAGTGTAAGAAAACAGACCCAAAAGGCTAAGATAGTGGGCCATTCTGGATATGTGAAAAGTGCAGAAAGCAAATTTATAGACAAGTAGCAGATCAGTGGCTGCCTAGGGTGGGGTGTGGGAGTAGAGAATGATGGCAAATAAGAACAAGGATTCTTTTCCTTTTTTTTTTTTTTTGGTTTTTTGAGATTAGTTCTTGCTGTGTTGCCCAGGGCAGTCTCAAACCCACAAACTCAAGGGATCCCTGGCCTCTTGCCTCCCAGCGCTTGGATTACAGGTGTGCACCACCACGGCCTGAGACAAGATTTCTTTTGAGTGATGGAAGTGGTTTGAAATGAGATTATGGTGATGGCTACACAACCACTAATAATAATCACTGGGCTTGGTGAATGATGGTATATGAATAATGTCTCCAAAATACTTTTAAAAATACATGTGTCTCTTATGAGCTCCAACTTGATAGTTCCTGGGAGGGAGGGGGGGCAGTGGGTAGAATATATATTTTGAAAAAATTTCCTCTGGTTGGTTCTTACGCACACCTCCCTTGCCCCTTCATGGGAATCACTAACACAAGCCTTTGCTCCTCAAGGGGCAGACCCTGGGGCCAATAGCATTGACCATCCTCAGGGGGGGGGGGGTTGTTGGAAATTCAGATGTGAGTCACCACTGCAGAACAGTGATTGTGGTTTGAAATTAGTGAGCATATTAAAATCTGTTCTAGAACTCCCTGCACACAATGAGTCCTGCCCTTGACAAGGTCCTTTCTATTGTCATGCTTTTGTCCTTTATGAACCCGACATTTGATAGGAAAAGTCCTTTCTCTGAGAATATTCTGGCCTTTCTGAAATGAGGTAGCAGGGAGAAAACCAAATAGCTTCTTTTCAAATAAGGTTTATTGGTTGTAAACAACACTAAGCCAGTTGCCTGCCTGCCTGCCTCAAAGCTTTCACCAAGAGAGAGATGTTTGTGTGAGGCTGCAACCAGAGTGAGATGCCTGGCATTTGGAGGAGGCAGCCCCTTACCGCCCTTTCTGGATGGACTTTGGATAATTTGAATAGCTTAGAGGCCTCCCCACAGTCTGCCATGCTGGTAAGCTGGGCCCATTGATATTTCCCTCAAGTAATCCCACTTGACAGAAATATCAGACATGGCACTGTGTCCTGGAAAACAACCTATGCATTAGCAACACTTCCATATTTTGATGCTGCAGAGTGAATGATACAGCAGGGGCCTGATTTCTAATCAGTCTGCTTCTGGCCTGAAGGATGAATAGAAATTGGATTTTGGAAGCTGCTTGTTAGTTGCAGAAGTTGAAGGTAGTCCCATTCCCCCAGAAGACACTGACATCAAGACTTCACCTTGCAGTTTTTATTCCACAACCTGGATGACATTCTCCCAATTGTGCTTTGCACTAGCTCTAAACCAGAAACTATTTAGAAGACAGTCTGTTCTTTCAGCATGATCCTGTCTAATTAGGCAAGATAGAGAAGGTGTCCTAGCCCGCTATTATTCAAGGCAGCCATCCAGCCCAGGATTTCATGCCTGCCTATTATTCAAGGCAGCCATCCAGCCCAGGATTCATGCCTGCCTTTCATGGACCCATGGGTATCCTTACTGTGATGGCTTTTTCCTCTCTTCAGCCCTGCCTCCAAAAGAGCAGCAGAAAGAAGGAGAGATCACCAAAGCTGTTTTGTTGAGTTTTTGTCCCTTTGGCGGTCTGGGAACATAGAGAACATTTGCATTTTTCATGAGATGCTCCTCCACAGGTCAGAGAAAGCAACTCACAAGCGGATTCCACATGAGATGACAAATAAATGCTGAGCCAAAATTTTAACCAGTCAGAGACTTTAGAAAATAATAGAACAGTTCATTCCCTCCAATAGTGAAAAGTGTAAAAGATTTTTCAAACTCTCTACAAAAGTGAAAAGAAGCTTTTTCCATGCATTGTTTTGCTTATGGTTGATGTGGGAGGAGGAAAGAGAATGGATTCATAAGTTCTGGGGTCTTGGGCCAGCGATTTAGAGATACAAGCTGGAAAAGGGAAGAAAAGGAGTAGATGGGCTGGCCCTGGGACAGGCTGGCCGTGGCTAGCCATCTGTGGACATCGGTTGAGGCTGCTCCAAATAACAGCAGGCAGAGCGCAGCCCAGTGATTTAAAGCCCTTGTGCTGTGCTCCACACACGATAAAAAGGACATGGTGTGCCTCTCACAGCCCCACTTTTACTTCCCAATGTTTGAGGGAATACACTCTCCAACTATGACCATGATGAATGATGATTCTTGGAACTTAGATTCCCATTCCCAAGCACAGAAACCATTTACACATAGATAACCACCTATGATCATGATGAATAGTCATGTTAAGCCTATCAGACCCAACCTCAGGGATGGCAACAATTTCAACTTTCTCCCCATTTTTTTAGTAACTAAAGAGAAATGAATAACCATATCTACACTAGAGCAGTCATGGGTAATATTTAAAAGTTTGATCAGGCCAGGCACGGTGGCTCGTGCTTGTAAGCTTCAGCCTATGAAGTGGCTGGGGCTAGGGATCGCGGTTCGAGTCCCGCCTGGGGCCTGTAGCGATACCTAGTTCCAAAAAAATAGCTGGGCGTAGTAGCGCGCACCTGTCATCCCAGCTACCTGGGAAGCTGAGGCTGGGGATTGCTTAAGTCTGTGGTACCCTGGGCAACGAGAGCCTGCGGTTCCACAAGCAAAAATAGCAAGACCCAGTCTCAAAAAAAAAAAAAAAAGTTTGATCATATATCATCAAAATGGGCTTATTTCATAAAACAGATTTAGTGAAAAAATTTAATCTTTTCTTTCTGTAGGAAAGACTATTGCCTGTGGCTACTTACTATTATATATCTGACAACTCAAGCTCAGAAGTCTGAAGAAAGACAAAAGTTTGATGATTTGACTGCACACTGTCATTTTTCTCCAAGGTGAGCTGGGTGTGGTGGTACATAAAGAAGTGGAAAGCACCGCATGGGAAATATGTGCTGTCTTCTTTAGGCCAAAGGTAAGGAAGGAATGTATTGACTTGTGACTTCACTATTTGTACTAGAAGCATTATGGTTCACTTTGCCACTGACTTTCGGAAAGTTTAAGGTTAGACTCTTGTGAATCCTTTCAATTGGCCCATAAAGAATGTTTAGCTTCCAGAGAGTCAAATCAGACACACCTGGCATAGTCCTCTAAGCAGACATGATGTACTTGGGGACTGCATCATCAGCACTTGGCAATTGATGGAGTCTTTTGGCAGATCCTGAGCGTCTCCTCCAAGAAACTCAGAAAGGAACTAAAGTGTTTATCATATTGTATTTGGGATAGAGGTTTTAGATTAAATGTCAATATACCATAATAAGAAAAGGTATTTTACCCGGGTAAATAGGTGCTGATTGGAGATCAGGGGAGAAAACAAATTCATTTGGCAATATGAAAAGAAATGACTCTGTGGGAAGTAAAGGAATAGTTCCTCTCTTTTGCAAGGGGACCTCATGGGAATCTGAAGGGGATTATTACCTGAGTAGGAGGGAGAGGAGAACATTATGAATATATGTTTAATCCTAATTGAAGTAGATTTAATGTTGGAACTAATGAGCAAGAAAATGGATAAATAAGATGACACCAAGATGAAAAGATGGTTTTTTTTTAAACTTCTAGCTATGGCTATGATGATATGAAAAAAATGTATCTTGCAGGACAACTTTACTCAATAGAGAACAGTTTCCTAGAACACTGCTTCAAAAATTCTATTTAGATTTTTGAAGAAAAAGTCATGAATGAGATCCACAAGGAACTCACACAACTAAACAAAAACAAAACAAGAAGCCCAATCATAAAATGGGGAGAAAACTAAAAAGACACTTCTCCAAAGAGGAAATACAAATGGCCAACAGGAACATGAAAAAATGCTCAGTCACTAGTAATCAGGGAAATGCAAATCAAAACCACAACGAGATACCACCTCACACCAGTAAGAATGGCCCACATCAAAAAAATGGGCAGCAACAAATGCTGGCGTGGATGTGGAAAGAAAGGAACACTCTTACACTGCTGGTGGGAATGGAAACTGATAACCTCTATGGAAAGCTGGGTGGAGGGCCCTCAAACTAATGAAAATGGAACTACCCTTTGACCCAGCAATTGCTCTCCTGGGAATTTACGCAAAGGAGACCTCAATGTGGGTACAAAGGGACACCTGTGCTCGGATGTTTACTGCAGCACTATCTATACTTGCAAGAACATGGAAACAACCCAAATGTCCCAAAACAGACAATTGGATGGAAAAGATATGGTATGGGCCAGGCATGGTGGTGCATGCCTGTAAGCCACAGCCTAGGAAGCTGCGGCTGGGGCCAGGGATTGCAGTTTGAGTCCCACTGGGGGCACATAGCAAGACCTAGTCCCCAAAAAATAGCTGGGCATGGTGGCACGCATCTGTCATTCCAGCTACCTGGGAAGCTGAGGCTGGGAATTGCTTGAGTCTGTGGTACCCTGGGCAATGTGAGCCTGCAGTTCCACAGGCAAAAGTAGCAAGACCTAGTCTCAAAAAAAAAAAAAAAAAAAAAAAAAAAAAAAAAAAAAAAAAAAAAAAAAAAAAAAAAAAAAAAAAAAAAAAAAAAAAAAAAAAAAAAAAAAAAAAAAAAAAAAAAAAAAAAAAAAAAAAAAAAGATGTGGTATGTATACACAATGGAATATTACTCATCAATTAAAAATGACAAATTTGATGAATTTGGATGTACCTAGAAGAAATCATATTAGCAGAAACAAGTAAAAAAGAAAAAGACAGGAACCAAATTGTTTCACTAATATATGGAACATAGGAAAAGCAAACAAAAGTTCAGGAAGAAAAGTCAAAACAAGCTAACAACCAAACTGAAGTACACAACTGTGTGAGGCGGGGGTGGGGGGGATGAGTAGGAGCGGTCAGGGAAGGGAGTGGTGGGTGACCCCCAGGGACTACAATGATGTGAAATATATATATAAAGAAATTATTTAGGTAAAAATAAAAATAAAATAAAATCTATATATAGCAGCAAAAGTAAAATAAACTGAGACAATTTTTGTAAAAAAAAGAAAAGAAAAAGTCATGAATGATTAGCAATGTCTGCACTAGGAGATGGTAATATACATGCTCTGTTTGCTAACTTAGACCTATAGCAGGAAACCTCTGTCACTAGAGTTGTGAAAACAAAGCTATCTTGGTCAGAGTGTTGATAATAGCATACCTGTTGCAGGAGCAAATTTGCCTCTAAATTTTTAAATTTCAAATGTTGTACTAAAAAAATAATGCAATAATCAGAGTATTTCAGATTTACCTTAACTGAGTCAAAGAATGACTCTTTGCAAGCCTCCCAGAAACGTGACACCAGAAAAAATTGTTATTAAGTCAAAAAGTTTATAAGCTCCAGGAGTTCAGAATATGTAAACAAACCACCAGAGCTAGAATGGAGAGAACTGAAGCTATTGTGGGCTGAAAAATGACCCCCAAAAGATACCTATGTGCCAATCACTGGAATCTATCTGTGTTAAACTATAGGGCAAAAAAGTGAGTAGGAGTCTTTGCAGATGTCATAAAGTTAAAGATGTTGAAATAGGAAGATTGTCCTACATTATTTGGATTGGCCCTAAATGTATCACTATGTAAGGGAGTAGAGGGTACTTAGCTACACAGAAGAGAAGGCAATATGACCAAAAAGGCAGAGAATGAAGTGATTCAACCACAAGCCATAAACCAAGGAAGGATGGAAGTCAGAGTAAAAGCTAGAAGAGGTAAGGAATGGATTCTCCCTTGGAGTTTCTGAAGGGAGCTTGGTACTACAATATCCTGATTTCAACTCCTAGCCCCTAGGCTGTGAGAAAATATATTTCTATCCTTTAAATCCACAAAATTTGTCATCATTTATTACTACGACATTAGAAACTAATGAAGATATTACTAGTATCTTCATACTAATACTAATGAAGATAATACTAATGAAGATATAACTAATGACTCATTCAGAGCACTTCAGTCCAATGTGGGACCCGAGTCTGGCTATTTAATATGAATATTCCTGGAAGGCTACATGGGGAGAACGGACTATTATAGGTGGCTTACCAGATCTAGGGAGACTGGAAGAGCAAGCCCAGAAAATGAGGGGGACCCTCAGGACAAGTCTTCAAATACCCAGTGAGAGTCAGTTGACACTGCCACTGGAAACAGGAAATGAATTCTAGCATCTTTTGTCTTTACATCACTCATTGACCATTCAGATTTCCCGAATGTAGAATCTGATTGGATGGGATTTAAATTGCTAGGGAGTAGGAGAGAAAGATCCTCCTTCTTTCAGCTCCCTCAGTGCAAAGAGAACTAAGAAGATATCTTACAAATGTTATTCATATGGAATTATTACTGTGTGAGTATGAGGAAGTTCCCATATTCAATAGGGGATATGAATGTTAATAATTATAAACAGCAATAACAACAGATGTTCATAGCAGGAAACAATCTAATTTTGGGTGGCTTTTGTAGAAAAGAGCTATTGCTGAAACTCAAAGAACCAGTAGAAGTTAGTCATGGGTCTTTTTTTTTTTATAATAATCTTAATTTTATTCATTCTTTAGATTTTACAGTATCAACAAATGGTTATTGGAAAGCCTTCCCCCCTCCATCCCACCCCCCAGCCCCTGCTGATGACCCCTCTGTTCACTCCAGGCCCTCTCCTTGTTTTTTGATCTATATTGAGTCCTTTGGTGTCTTCATTTTCTATGGCAATGTCCTTTCCTTGGGTGAGGGACTATGATCCTAGAATATAACAAGCTTTGTTGGAAGATGTTCAGTCTTATATCTGCACTGGGTAGCAGTTCGTTCTCATTTGGAATCTATTAGCGTTTTCTCGTTGTTGACTATCTTCAATCAATTCCATTCATTATAGAAGATACTCGTTGTGAAAGGCATCTGCTGAAAGCCTTTGCAAGCCGTTTCCTCTCCTTCAGATTGTTGCTTTGTGTGGGGCTGCAGCCCCATCTCTGTGACCTTCCTCTCCCATGGAATGGGAAGGGGCACCTTGCTTTCTTGAGTTGCTTATCAGCCCTTAGCTTTTGGCACATCCATTCCTTGTGTGGCCTTAGGTATAACTCTGTGACAGGTGATGACCATGATCATTCCTCCAGTCCATTATACGTTGTCTTTCTCACAGTTCCTTCTCTTGCATTTCGCTCGTATGTGTGCACAGCATTTTGCTCTGGTCCCTCACCAGTTCTATCCATTCTATAGATTATTATTTCTCTTCTCATTCCTTCTGAGGACTAATTGGGGTAAGAGTGAAAGAGAGGCGCCAACCAGGTCCCAGCCGCAGGCACCTCCGAGTACCTCCCCTCCCAGAGCCCACCTGGCCAGGTAGTCATGAGTCTTTATCTCACCTTCCTTCCCTCTATACACCCCTTCCATACCCCCCCCCACACACACTCAAAAGAAAAGTCCAGGTATGTTGCTATCTTAGCTAACTGATAAACTCCATAGTCAGTACAAAACCACTGATCAGCCACCTCTTTGTGTCTTAATTTCACTCTGATTATAAAGTGTGAAAATGAGCCAAAGGGGCTTGGGAAGGAGAAAGGAAAATACAGAGTTGAAAGCATAAGTTACCGTGCAGGACACTTGCAGACCTTCCCGTGCTACGTCCTTGGGACTTCAGCTCGTCATCCACTATACATCACAGGCACTGAGAGCAAAAGCACCACAGCTGCAACTAATGAAATGTGTATCACATTGCTTAGCAACCCCTCACTGTTTGCGTGGCTAACTCCTTGCCCAGACACATATGAGTATTACTTTGGTTCTCTGGAGAATGTAACTGAGTCACAATTCTACTTTTATGAGATATGGGAAGAATAAAAACATGTACCTAGATGGCTGCCCACAGTTCCTGAAATGAAACGAAACAGAACTCTAAGACCCTCAGGTGAGATGACTCAGACACCAGCAGAGAGGATAATGAGAATGGGAAGTTCCAAGAAAAAGCGGAAAATAAATCCTGTTAACCTCAGTCTTCTGAAAAGCCCAAGTGACAGGGTGTGCTACCCACCCACCCCACCCCCTACCCCCCCCTTCGGGTTGCCCTATTTCACAAGGGGATCCAGTCTAGGGTCTCTGTCAGTCAAGATACCAGTGTTAAGTTGAGATGGTCCTTAGAATTTGCAGATTTATGTCAGATAAATTCAGTGACTTACCATTGGTCTTAAATTGGTCCTTTCTACTTAGAAGTTGAATGGGAAGATGTAATATTCATTGTCTATGGATAGAATTAAAAGTAAATGTATGGAACACTTAAATAAAGCATATTCAGTGATTTATACAGATCTCATATTGCTACTGCCATAAAAATGCCTGTAAGTGAATAATTCCCATCTAGTCCTAAATTGCTCCCCAGAGGTCTTAGTCTGTTCTCCTTTTCCCTGACCCCTTCTTGTTCTATTTTCAAAAGAAGCAAGGAAAGAGATTAAATGACCTTCTTGCCATTTGGTAATCACAGGCCTTGAACAACTCTCTATGTTCCAGATTCTCTAACTACATACTAGACAATGTAACAGTACTTCATAGAATTTTTCTGGAAATATAAAGAGAGGATGTAAATAAAGCATTTAACACTGCATAGCACATAAGAAACACTCAGTAAAAGGTAACTAAATCAGGTTGGAACCCTGGCTACACCACATACAGCTACTGATGCTGTACAAACCTATCCAAGTTTCCAAATCTACTCTGTAAAAGTTACAACCATAGTTATGTAAAATTCTAGGGAATGAGGGCTGGGCAAGATAGTGTGTGCTTGTAATCCCAGCTACCTGGGAGGCTGAGGCTATAGGGATCACTTGAGTCTGTGGGTTTGGGACTACCCTGGGCAACATAGCAAGACTTAGCCTCTTAAAAAAAATTCTAGAGCATGAGGGGGGTTTAAAAAATATACAAACAAATAAATTCTAGTGATTGTTAAATTCTAGTGGGGTTTAAAAAATATACAAACAAATAAATTCTAGTGATTGTGTACAAAAGATTCTGATCCAGAATGGGTTTTCACTAATAGTCATCAACCAATGGAAACAGCTTCCCATTTCCATCCATTGTTTCTTCTAGTGTGGATTAATTAAGCTAATGCTTGCTTAGTTGAGACTATCTGGCTTTTTTCTCCAAGGAGAATTTTTGTAAGTTACAAAGACTTTTGTAGGCAACTTAAGGAAGGAAGATCATTTCTTTTACAGTTAGGTGTCTCTGGTGCCTGGCATAGTGTAGGTAAGTAATAAAGTAAAAATAATAATTTTATCTCTGTCCCTGTCTCATAATTTATACCTCCCAACAAACCTCTGCCTTACCCCAAACTATTTCCTGGGATCTTATTCATTGACTAGATGAGACAGTGGTTGTGCTCAGAAATCACATTATTGACAACAGATATTATACTCTAAAAATTATAGAGCATTTCCTTTCCTGTGATTAACAAATTATTTTTTAAACCTTTCTTTAAACTAGTTAGTAACAATTTAAACTAGAATGTGAAGTTGGTTGAAAGAGGAGGGTGGATTCATGCATACCAAAAAGTACACATGTTTTGGGATGATCCATTCAGATACAGGGACAGGGGTGGATATTAGACTTTCAGTTTAATTAGTGCGTAGTGAAGAAATGAATTCTACATACTGGTGGTACATACACAAAAACTGTGATAAAGTTACAACTTACACAATCAAAAATGTTGGCAATCCACCATGAAGCACTTAAACCATATATTTAATGTCAGAGTTTGCTAATATTCTTATATCTGAAACTTATTTTGGCATTTAACTTTATTCACATAAAATTTACATATAAAGCATTTAAAGGCCCTGTAACTTTCTTGTGGGAGTAGGGGGAGAGAAAGATGGGAGGGACAGGATGAGAAAAGGGAAAAGGAAGAGAAAGTAGGGGGGTTAAAATGTTTAAGTCTCCTGGGGTAGAGGCTGCGCAGCCTTTGTCTGGCAAGAGCTGGTAGGTGGTCCCCCTCAAGATTACTCCCACTTAAATCAGACCTGCACTAGGAATGAGAAAACCAGGCACTCCAGCTGCAGACATACAGGAGAAGAGGAACAAATAACAACCATGGGTACACTCATCATCTGGGGAGCACCCAAACAGAGTATGATCAGAACCACAAGAGACAAGACTGAGAAACTAACTATAGTGATGACCTGTCACAAAGCTCCACCTACAATGTCTGCATTGTGTATTCCATTTTATGAGTGACGTAACTTGCTTTAAAAACTGAACTATTTCCAATTTTCTCTATTCAATCAAAGAAATAATAGACATTCTTATGTAGGTCTCCTTGTGCCTATGTGAGAGCATTTTTCTAAATTCAAATACCATAATGGTAAAGAAGATCCATAAGCCAGGCACCATATTACTAGAACAAATATTTCGGTAGCCATATTATCCCTATTTTACAAATAAGAAGTCTGATATTCACAGAAGTTAAGTAACTGGCTTAAGATCTCACAGCAAATAAGTTAAAGAACTGGGATTTAAACAGGTTTTACTGAAGCCAAATCCACAACTTCTGCATTGTTTTATGTACTAGTATCTGTATCTGTGAGAACTTATAATTATAATATTGTCTATATTAATAGCTACCACTTATTAAGTTCTTACTATGTACCAAAAGTTGTGTGTACCATTTGTGACACTATTTAATTTCATTAAGTCCTCACACAACCTAATGACTGAGGTACTTGTATGAAGAAGTTACATAGTTTGTCCAAAGTCAGACTGAGACACAATAACCAAGACACAAGAACCCCACATTTTTTAGGGCCTGGAGTACATGCAAGCTAGAGCCAGGAGGTTCTCATAAAGATTTCAAATATGCAAATGCAAAATTAAGTATGAAAGTGAACATTCAGAATGAAAACGGAAATCACAACTACTTACTTCATTCTTAGATATACAAGCCCCTTTTCTTATGAGATGACTTTGGACAACTATCCGGAAATGATTATATATTAAATACTTCCTTGTTGCTACCTGGCTTCCTCTCACTATCTAGAATATTCTGCAATTCCCTTCACTCAGAGACTTCAAAAGAGCTGTAAGACTGAAGCAATGTTAGTTGATGCTAAACCTGCTTTTGGGCAGAGATGGGATTTTGTCAGTCCTTCTCCAAAGCCCAGACCTCAGGAGCCTCTTGAATTTACACTGTTCAGAAGGTCAGGCATTGTACTCACTACACACCAGACAGTCACATTCTCATATGTAGCCCACATCAGTCACTCTCTCTCACGTTACATACAATTACCTTATTTGTGTATTTTGTTTATTATCAGTTGTTCCCACTAGATATAAATCCTGTGAAATCAGAGACCTTATCCATCTATGTTTCACATTGTATCCTACCATCTAGAATTATATCTAAGCCTCATTCATAGGATCAATGAATAAATGAGGTGAAAAATATTATTTTAATGAAAGAACTAAAATTTTTGAGTTAAGGCAGCTCAAAGCCTAGAGAAGTCATATGGAAAAGGGTTTATTACAGAAAGGGTAATAGTTGAAACAATGAGTCCAGGTAACCTTAAAAATAAATTTATATTTTGCACAAACCACACATTATATTAAGCCCATTTTCTTATCAAAGTTTTTAATATTTCAAATCCCAAATGAAGTCCACAGTTCTTGAACAAGGCATCCTTTTTTTAGAGTGATTATAATAACATTGTAATATAAAATAACAGAATTCAAGAATGATCTTTATTAAATTGGCAATCAAAAAGTCCCACCACACACACTTTGGAAATCTACTGACATCTAAAAAAGCTAACTTCTTTTTCCAGTTGAGAAATGTAAATTTTGTTTATTCATGGGTAATTTATCTTAACTTAAGTAGTCATCAAGAAATTAAAAAAGGAGAATTGCTCATTTCTAGACTATGAATCATATGAGAGAATTGCATTGACTCTGTGTTTTATATTTTTCCACACTAGTTTACTTGAAAGACTACTTCATTTTTTAAATCCTCATTTTACATTTAACTAATCTGATTAAATTTAAAATAACACAACTTTGTTTTCTTAGTTACATAATTATTGTTGAGGGGAAAAAACAGACTATTTAAGGCTATTGTCTGAGACAAATGTTTGAGGTTAAAATGTCTTTGTTTCTGTCCTTTCATTAAAGTATGGCAAAAAAAATATTCTCAAAATAGCTATAATTAATGTTTCATTTGGGAATGGTTGGTTTACTTCTCTGCTGACTTTGCAAGCATCCCATAAGCCTCTGCTTCTTCTAATTTTGGCTAACAGGATTTCCAAATCCTCATCCAGTATTCTGATGAGCTTTTAGAGTTTACTTTCAGAGTATCAATTATTTACATTGTTATCAAATGTGTGTGGTTAATGGTGTTGGGAAATTGGCAAAACATCTGAAGAAATATTAATTATCAGCCGGGCACGGTGGCACATGCCTGTAAACTTCAGCCTATGAAGCGGCTGTGGCTAGGGATCGCGGTTGAGTCTCGCTCAGTGCAACGGAGCAAGACCTAATCCCAAAAAAATAGCTGGGTGTGGTAGCGCACACCTATAATCACAACTGGGAAGCTGAGGCTGGAGATTGCTTGAGTCTGTGATACCCAAGGCAACATGAGCCTGTGGTTCCACGTGCAAAAATAGCAAGACCTAGTCTCAAAAAAAAAAAAAAAATTAATAATCTACCTCATTCTTCATACCAAATAAACTCCAGAGGAATTATATTTAAATAGGAAAAAAATATTGAAAGTACAGAAATAAAACATACTCTTACAATAAGGTGTTGGGTAATTCAACCTACAAACACATCAACACAAATATTTTTTTAACACATACTTACCATTGGACCCAACTATTCCACTCTTAGGTATTTACCCAAAGAAATAAAAGTATTCAGTTCACACATGGTTTCTTGCTTAAATATTCATAGCAGTTGTATTTGTAAGAGTTCCACACTGGAAATCCACACCTATCAACAGGTGAGTTGATAGACAAATTATAGGTACTTCTATAAATGAAACACTGGTTAATATTAAAAAGGGGTGAATTTTCCAGTAAATTATGCTGAGTGAAACAATCCAGACCAAAAAAAAAAAAGGTAATACCATGTGATTTCATTTATATAAAATTCTAGAATATGCAAACCAGCTTATAAAAGCAGAAGGTAGATCAGTGATTGCCTGGAGTGTTGAGATGAAACAAAGGGTATGAAAGGAGAAATTATCAAGAGGGATGAAGAAATTTTCAGAGGTGATAGTGACTATGGTAATGGTTTTATGGCTATATTCATGTGTATAAACTATAGCACCTTTTATATATGTGCAACTTGTTATGGACTATACTTCACAGTATACTTCACTAATACATCAGTATTTTACAACAATGATTTCAATAATAACTCAACAAAATAAGGCCACTTGAACAGGGAAGAATAACAGCCAAGATTCAGGAGAGGAATTCCAGAGAAGTGAGTTTGGTATTTAGGGTCATTTCTCCTGTTGGAAGAAATTTTTGTTTAAATATTTGCTTTAAAAAGAAGAACTATGAAAAATGAATGGACAATGTGTCCACTTTAAAAGATTAGAAAAGAACAGAGCAAACCCAAGAAGAAATACCAAGAACGAAAAAGTAAAAATAAAAAGGAGAAATCAATACAAAACCAAATCTTGATTTTTTTCCAAAAAACTTGGACAATATTTATCAAGAAAAAGAAAGGTAAAAAAAAATAAACATATAGGGAATAAAAAGAACATAATTACAAAGAAAACATATTAAAAATCATAAGTATACAACTTTATGTCAATATATTTGAAAATGACACTTTTTGAAAAATATTACTTAGCAATACTGACTTAAGGAAGAATTTGTGAACCTATATATACTAATAGCCACTAAGGGAAGAATTTTATTATTTCAAAAATCTACCCTCACTCCCTTGTATACACACCCCAAACCCAACACACACACACACACACACACCCCAAACCCAAAGAGTTTCATAGGCAAGTTCTAGCAAACAAAGAATAGACAGTCTTACTCTTAGAAACATGGGAAAATGAGGCAAATTCTATGGTTCATTTAATGAATCAGTCTATGTACTCATAATACCAAAATTAAGAAGAAAAAGGAAAATTAAAAGCTAATTTCACTTTTGAAACATAAATGTGAAAGTTTTAGATAATGTTTCTTAAAATCTGGATATATAGAAAACTCCCTCTTGAATAAATTATCTTCATCCTAGGAATCTTAATATGGTATGATACTGGAAGTTTTATTAGTGGGGCAAAAGGGTTTTTTAAGCAAACCACAGAATTTATCGTAAGGACAGAGTGAATATTAAAACCTCTCAATATCAAAAGATAAAATTATCAAACTGAAAATACAAGCCACTTGGAAGAAGATACTTGCTGTGCAATTAGCAGAAGATTAAAATTCAGAATAAATAAGGAGCTCATAGCAAAAAAAATGTTTTTCATGTATTTTATATAGCAGGTATTTGATTTTTTTTCCCCATGTTTTCTTTCATATAGTTATGTATCAGGTATGTAAGTATCTGGGGGTTTTATTAATTTATTTCCTAAGGAAATATCATTGTTTTACATCTTTGTTGATATTTTCACAATATAGGATTTCTCCCCCCAGGTGTGATCACCAGAGATCTCTCATCATCAAAGTACTCACAATCCTGTACCGCATTCCTTTGTACTCCTCACCTGCTTCTCACTCATCCTCCTCCCTCCTGAATGCTTCAGATTTATGGTCATATTTCAAGGGTTGTTTTTGACCTCTTGTTTGGTTTTTCTATATTCTACTTATAAGTGAAACTGAAATTGGGTCAAAATGGGGTAGAAACCTCTAACCAACAAGCCACAGGTCCACATCACCCTCGCGTAGAAGTTGCCAAACAAAAGCAGTTTAAACAACAGGGTTTTATCAACAAGGAAATTAACCAGGAAAACAAAAAGTCCTCAAAGCCACAAGTGGCCAGTTATCTTACTCCAGTGACCATTTTCAGTCCCAAAGGTCTCAAGGACACATGTCCAAGATGGTGCCCATTTGCCCCTCCTAAACTGAGGCTGGCACTCTGCAAATGGCTAGTCCTTCTCCAATGTTTTTTCTCTTTGCTTCTTCTTCAGTGTTCCGAGCTGCTCTGCTTCTCCAAGCCTCTTCGATTTCTTCCACAATTGCTGATGCACAAATCAGCTTTCCAAATCCCCAAATCCCTGGCCATCTCCAGGTACCAGCTCACTATGCCACCTTGCTGTAGTGCCACACTCTCCACATCAGTTACTCTTCTGCCGGCAACTATGGTTCCTTGCTACCACCAACTCTCTCGTCCAGAGGGCTTCCCTTGGCCAGGCCACATGGATCTGTTCTCTCAGCCCACCATTCACTGCTCCTTTTTTCCTTCTCCCTGTCTCTCTCCTTGTTCCTCCCTTTTCATACACCCTTTCTTCCCACTTCTCATTTTCTCTCGCAGGGTCTTTCAGACTCCACCAGGGTATTTTGGCACCTATACAATTTTCAACAGCATCACAACCCCTGTATCAAAACCTCCAGTATTTATTGTTCTTCTGATTTATCAACAACAACAAATTTTAATATATATTTTTTATTATTTTTAAATCACAACTTTGGTAAGTGGATTTTGGGATACCTCCCCCTCCCTCTAGCACTCCCTCTGTTCATTCAAACCCCACTCTTTGTTTGCTAGTCTTTGCTAAGTCCATTAATCTCTTTTCTGTGGTATGTCCATTCACTGGGTGAGGGACTGTGTTCTTGGGACCAGGTGAACTGTGCTGGCAGGTTTTCAGTCTTAACCTTATGTTGGGCAGCCAGTCTATATTTATTTGTGGTCTGCCGATGCTTTCTCATTGCAGGCTGTCTTCTCCAATCCTTTCTCTGTGTTGTTTTGCAGCTTTACCTTATGACTCTGGCATCTGGTTTAAGGGGTCTCACTCCCAGTCAGTGTCGGTGAAGAAGTTTCTCTGTGGATATAGGCATCTGTGAATGGCTATTGTAGATCCTCTCCTCTGCTTCAGTTTACAGCTTTGCTGTGGGGCCAATGCTCCCACTTTTTGGCTGTCCTCTCCCATGGTGTGGGGAGGGGCACCTTGCTCTCTGAAATGGCATCTCAGAAATGAGATCTTGGCTCTACCAGACCTGGTGAGTGTATAGGTGTGGATTCGTGACATCCTGTTTCCACAGTTATTTCTCCAGTCTCGCATGTACTGGTTCTCTCGATATTCCATCTCCTGTGTCCAGCTCAGACTTGTAGGCTGGCTCGAATTTTTACCTGGTCCCTCACCCATTCTATAATGGTATTTGTATTATTTATGTTCTTTCTCCTCCTGAAGATGAGCTGGAGTGAGAGTGAAATGGAAGGGGCATTCCCCTCCACCCCCATCCATGCACCAGTACCTCCCTGTGTGGGGGCAGGGCCCAGAGCCCAGATGGCAAGGCAGTCGGAGCCCCAAGCCCCCTTGGGGTAGGGGCGTGGGCGAACCATGCCTCAGTCCATTCGGGCTGCAGATGGCTGCCCTGTGCAATCATCCACTGGTGGATGAAGCTAAAACCCCATCCGAGTTCCCTTCCCAGGCTCTGCAGTGCAGGGGGCCACCCAGAGTTCCTCACCACCTTGGCTCCCTGCTGGCAAAGGGGCCCAGACTGCCCAGGACTCCAGGTGTGCAGGCAGCTATGTGGCTGCTTATTCATTTTGATATATATTAAAGTGAAATGGGAGAGTTTCCCATGAAAGGTTAAGGCAAATGTGATAATATGTAAATATTTTGAACTGTAAGAGGAAGACACAAGTTATTTAAGTCCAGTCAACGCTTAAAAAAAGTCAGAGTAGTCAATAAAAATAAGACATCATCTCAGTTCTACTTATATTTAAAGGAATGCAAAATAAAGTAACACTAAGGTGCAATTTTATCCTATATAGAGTGACAAAAATCACTTTCAAAAGTGATTCCCCCATAAGGGTGGCTATACCTTATGCCTGAACAATTCACTGTAGAGAAATCTTACTCATGTGTAGCAAGACATGCACAGAATGAATTTGAGGACATGTTTGCAGAAGCAAAAAAAAAAAAAAAAGAATATATTCCTCAATAGTAGAAAAAAATAAAGTTCAGTATGTTCCTATAATACTGTTCAGCAAGTAAAATGAAAAGTTAGAGTTACTTTTGTAAGTATAGCTAATATTTTTAATACATAGAGTAGAAAGAATAGCTGGGATGAATACTCACAGGATTATAATGCTTATATATAAAATTTCACAGCCTACAAAACAATACTATAAAAACTTTATAAATAAATAAATTTATAATAAAAGTATAAAAATATATTGGGATGGTGTATTTGAAAGTATAAAATGTGTTTGAGGGCATTAGCTACCAAATTTAAGACATTAATTATTTCTGCAGGAAGGAATGAAGTTAGAGTTGATTGTTAGATTTTATTTCTTAGTAAAAAAAGATCTAAAGCAAATACAAGATGTGTGATTCTGTGAAGTGTGATATGCACTGAGGTAGTCATTAGAATACTGTACAGTATACTTTTCTATTTGTTTAAATCATTTCAGAATTCAAAAAGAAAAAAAGTTATATACACAGATGCTGAAAACTAGTCTGGTGACAGAGTGTGGGGTGGTGGGGAGAAAAGCAACCCAGGAGCTCAAGTCATTAATGAATGAAAATGCATGATTGTATACAGATCACCAGAAAGGATGGCTGAGAAAGCAACAGAGATGGTATAGGATACCACTGTCTACTGGCAGGTACTTCACAGGGTCTGGGGTGAAAGGAGAAAGCACCTTAATAACTAAATTTAAGTCCCTGGGCCCGGCACGGTGGTGCATGCCTGTAAGCGGCAGCCTAGGAAGCCACAGCTGGGGCAAGGGATCGCGGTTTGAGTCCCTCCGGGGTCACATAACGAGACCGAGTTCCAAAAAAATAAAGCTGGGTGTGGTGGCACGCGCCTGTAATCCCAGCTACCTGGGAAGCTGAGGCTGGGGATTGATTAAGTCTGTGGTACCCCAGGCAACGTGAGCCTGCGGTTCCAGAGGCAAAAAAAGCGAGACCTAGTCTCAAAAAATAAATAAATAAATAATTTTTTAAAATTTTAAATAAAATTGAGTCCCTTCTTTTTATTCATACACGACTCCAGTTCAGGACCAGGCATTAGTCGATCAGATCTATTAGCTTGGGATCCAAATAAAAGATCTTTGTTGACAAAGATTGCTTCTCACAGCCCAGGGGCTTAGTAGTGCTTCTCAGACTGGTTGATGGTACAGCACCCTGAAACTTCCAACTTGAGTCAGGGGTGAAGGAACACGTTGTGGAGCTGCTTCAAGAAGGAAAAAATTAGATTTTGTTCTTCTGGCTCCAAGGTGATTTGTTCCAAAGGAGACACCTAAATTCTCTCTGAGAGGGACTGAATCTGAGCCAATCTAATTATCAGAGCACTTAGAGTTCTCAGTGGGGCAGGTCCCAACAGACACACTTAGCTCCAGGAGCTCATCCCCCCAAATCTGATTTTGGTATTGCCTAGAAACATTTGCCAAGAGTTGTTTATGTTTCCAGGTTTCCATGGAGTTTATCCACATTCTAAAGTATATCCCAAACATCAGTTAAAACTGTATTTTTTTAAAATTTATTGGCGGTAAAAGACACTAACACTGACCTGTACCAAAGCCTGGATCACAAAGCTACTCCATGAACACTTTAAGCAAAGTAGATGTTTTTATATTGCATTTTATGGGTAGATGCATTTAGCATGACTACTGATAGCCAAAGAGACAACAGAATCATAGTACTTTAAAGAGCTTAACTTACCCAGAAAAATTCAAATAGGCAAAATAATAATCAACATGTAAAGAATCTTGGTACTATTGACACTGTTTTACTCAAGATGCAGGAGAGGCTTCGGCAGGGCAGTAAGTCTAACATTTATGTCAGCTCAGGCAGCTCTCTGCCCTCCCGACTACACAGGTATTTCTTTCTTTTTTTTTTTTTTTTGAGACTAGGTCTTGCTATTTTTGCCTGTGGAACCGCAGGCTCTTGTTGCCCCGGGTACCACAGACTCAAGCAATCCCCAGCC
>PVHY01011587.1:0-47339 GCA_004024945.1 Uropsilus gracilis | reverse complement strand
AAGTTATATTGTTAGTTAAAATACTTAAGTTGATGTGTTAATTCTCAGTGGCAAAGTAAGGAATTGCTTTAGGATGCTTCTAGAAAAGTTATATTGTTAGATACACCTAGGAAAAATCTATAATCTGTTGCATATACTCATAGAATGCTTATTGCCAAAAACACTATATATATCCATAAAAATCTCAAATAAATCGCAGCAGATTCACCACCCCATGAGTGTGTGCGTCTGTTCGCCGTTCGCCGGCTCCTGTGTCTTTCCTGCCCAGCTGAATCCTGGTCATTTGGCCTGCGACCTCGCCCGGACGGTCCGCAGCACACTAAAGTCCATTTTGTCTTTAAGTGGGAGATGACAGAACCCACATAAAGCATGCAGGTTTAGAGGTTCAGTGGGGTCCTCACCCTGCCTCTGACAAAAATGGGCTGCTTTGGGTGTGACTAGGGGAAAGCATTGTCCCTGTGTCTCATGCATCACACATCAGGGGTCAGTGTGGGGAAGACCCGCTGCCAGGGCTTCCGGTCTGCTGTTGCAAGGAGCCTTCATTGGCAGGGCTTTCACATCTCTTCTTGGGCTTGGTGTATCCATATACCATTCCTGAAGCTCTGTCCTTTAAGAATAATCCCCAGGGTATTTTTTGTTTTATGATCTTCATTTCTCCTGCTGTGGTTTTGTTTCTTGCTGGCTGTCCACAAGTGCTGTGCACTTTTAACAAACATGCTTTTCCTGGCTCTTCCTGCTTCCTCCCCATGGACACCCATCTCATTATCATCCCCAAATAACTCTGATTATCCTTCCCATTAACCTTCCCCAGTTATTCTGTAAACTGACATTTACTTTACTTTTATGCATTTTTTATTTTAAATGCAAATAACTTCTCAGTTCTAACTTTGGCAGATTCAACTGTAATTTGAAAGAATTGTGTTCCACTAAAAAGGAGAGCCCACTGGGGTTCCTTTCAAGAATTTGCATTAAATAATGAAAAGTGCTTTTTCCAGAATTCTTCCAGCTGCTTAAATATTAGAAGCTTAAGTTAAAAGGGTATGTAAAGCCAGAAGCACTTAGTTTACATTAAATGGGACTTTTATTTTAAAGTTGTGACAGTATTTTTTTTTAAGGAAGTCAGAGGCTTTTTAAAAAAATTCCCTGGCATCTTCCAACCCTCCCTCCTGCTGTCTCAATCTTCTTATGAAATGGAAACACCACATTGTTTTCCTCCATCAGCATATCTCTCATATACAGAAACATATGCCACTGACCCCTTTAGCATAATTACCCACAGAGCTGTGCTGACAAGTACTCTAGAAATGCTATTTGAGATAATTTGGGGTTCCTGCTATGCAGGGGCATAATACTTTAAATACAACACAAAGGTGTGAGGCAGTTATGTGACTGCAAATCTCCAGTCTAACTTGGATGGCATCCTAGGGTTCACAGCTCTCTGGCTCTGGGGAGACACAGCTAATGAAGTATATAGAGTGGTGAGCAGCAAGTCTTTGTTACCCTGGGAGCTTGAGAGATGCTGAGCTTGTCCAGTATCAAGATGAATCTCAAGCATGTGAGCTGAAAATCAGTTCACGCTGCAATTTGATGGTGTAGAATCATTAACAGTGAAGAATAAAAATCTCTGTCCTACATTTCTCTATGTATCTAGACTTGGCGATAATTTAACAATAGTTCAACTCTGCAGTCAAAGACGGTAGGAAAATGTAACAAAACCTTTAAAATAAGTAAGCCTTTCCACAAGTAAATACATAGACACAAATATAAAATGTGTCCTGAAAATGAGCTGCATTTCCAGTTGCTTATGCTCAGAGACCTGAAATACAAGGATAGGCTTCCCCAAGATAATAGACAGGCCTCCCCAATATAGATCACTTTGACTTGGGCACTTTTTCAATCTGAGGTCAATTGAGGACCTGTAGGGTCACAAAAAACTGTTTCCTTAATTACCCAGAAGAGTGAAAAATGCAGGTATTACCCAGAATTAGAGATTTTAACAGAAGAAAATTTTTAATTAGAAAAACTTATCCATTTAACAAGGCACACATCTAATTACAGAGAATCTGATCTTCATTTTATGAGTCATCCTCTCCTTTTCCTGTGAATCCCCCCTCACTCTTTGAAGAAAAAGACCTCTACCCCACGTTTCACTTTAGGATATGTACCCTTACTCAATTTTTGCCTCATTGTCTTTGGAATCCACATCTATATGATTCCCTTTATGCACATAGTTACTTTTTGTTTCCTATTAATCTATCTAATCCTAGTCATGCCACTTGAGAAGAACCAGGAAGGGTGAGATCATTTCTTTTCCTCCCTGAAAAGTCCAAGAAAAGGAAAAGCAAACTCTTTTTTTGCTTGAATGAATGCCCATTTGTGTAGATGGCAGTATTTCAGGCAATTTTATACAAAATGCCATGGCCAGACATCCTATTTTTGCCTTCCCATCTTTTGTTGTTATTTTTGCTGGCATATTTGTCTTTAATCATGATGTTTGCCCCATTCCTTAAAAATGATTTATAACACTCCTTATTTCAGAACTAAACTCAAGGGTGACCCCTCCGTAATGGGTTAACAGTCTTTGCAATGAATCTGATGAATTTCAGGTTATGCTGCAGTTTTTCCCACAGACTTTAGCATGTTGTGATAACAGATGTGACTACAGGGACACTTGTGCTGACCCTACCTCCTGTCATAATGGAAAATGCTGCAGGAAGAACAGAAGCAGACAGGGCTGTGACTCAGAGAACCCATAAGGAGAGTAGGAGAAGATTGACATGTGAGGTGTAAAGAGTGATGGGGAGCAGCTCAACTGCCGTGGTGTTGCCTTTTAATTTTTTATAGTTTCCACTCTTTTTCTTAATCTAGCTAAAGGCTACCAATTTTTAAAAATCTTTTCAAAGAACCAATTCTTGGTTTTATTGATCTTTATTTTCTAGTGTCTTTGCTTCTCTGTCCTATTGTTTATTATGCCCATTCTTCCACAGGTTTGGGGGTTTGTTTCTTTTTCAAGTTCCTTAAAATTTAAAGATAGACGATTGTGTTGGAACCTTTCTTCTTTTTTAATGTAAGCATGTAGCTATGAATTTCCATTTTACTGCTTTTCCTGTATCCCAGTGCAGCATATTGCGTTTTCATTGTAATTTTCCTTAGGTATTTTCTAATTTCTTTGGTGCATTGTTCTTTCACCCGTTTTAAGGCATACTAGTTACATTCACATATTTGTTGCTTACCCAACTTTTCTTCTGCTGCTGATTTCCTAGTTTTATTTCTATGTGATTTTTTTTGAAAGCAGCCAGTAATCTGTAAAGACATATTTTGAGAAAACAGCAACTGCTGGTAAAGCAAGATGGGTAGATTTATATGGCTCTCTGTTCCTCCTTGTTCTGCACAATTATAAACTCTAAAAAGTTTGTAATTTCAACAAGAGATATTTCAATTATATATATTTATATTTATATAAATTTATATATATATAAATTTCAATTATAATAAGCGATAACCAAAGGAGAGTTCTGAGGAACTGAAAGAAAACATTAAACTAGTTTGTGCCTTCAGACTTGAAGAAAAAAATATAAATATATTCTGAAAGAAGATGCTGTAGAAACTGACTTTAAAGGGGCAATGGAGCGATAAGAAAACAAACTGAGATTAAAACTTTAATTAGCAAGGAACATACTAAAAATTCCTGTAAGTGGAAAAGGAAAAGCAGACAAAATAAAATAAAATCATCAGAAAATAATGAAATAAGAGACCCCAAAAAGCAAAACTGACTCAATGTCAGAACAATCAGAACCCAAAAAACAGAGAATCACCTAAGAGAAGAAAGTATTCAAAAACAACAGCAAGGAAATATCCTTGAAGAACTGAATTTGTTGAACAAAATTTGTCAGTAGCAGAAAGATCAGCACATCATCTGGTTAACATTAAATATTAAACATTATAGGTACAAAACATTAAACATCAAAAAGGACAAGAAGTTTCTCCAAATATACATATTTAAATTGTTCCTCTGAATGCTCTACCAGTTCAAAAAGAACTCAGAGGAGTGGAAGGAAATTCCTTCTCTGCCTCTATAATTTCTTACTTTATAAAAGCAACAGTAAAGCACAAACTTTAAAAGTGTATAAACCCTAGGGAAACTAAACAAGAATGAGTCCAACGGAATGATTCAATTCCCTGAAGATTACACTAGAATCCAGGATTAGTTACACCTTATTATCTGAGGACAGTACATGAATGGATTTAGATTTATATCTGTCACTTGAGAAATCTTTTGTTTTGCTGGTCAGATTATTCAGATTTCTCCTATGGGTTGTCTTTCCAGATCTCAACATCAAGCACATTTGTCAACTTCTCTGTTATCTATATTTCATCATTATAAAGGTGACTCATTTCTGTTGAAAAAGGTTAGAAAGACAGACTGAATCAGTACTTCTCAACCTGATAAATATCATGAATAAGTTACACCATTTTTCTAAGACTTGGTGTCAATAAAATCGTAATGCTTCCAAATTGAATGCTCTCCCAATAGTAGTCACAGCTATTTTTTTAATTCCCCCAACCCCTCAGTTATTCTGATAAAAATTAACTTAAATCTTTAAAACATGCTTAAAGGCTCCATATAAAACAAGCTTTTTGTCTTGTTATAAAACACCTTTACCTTGTGGTGATAAAAATTTATTTATATATCTAAACTAAGCATTAAATGGCTAAGCTAATTAAAAATTCTGATGAAAAATTGGTCTTCCAAAGTGCTATCTTGAACTTGGTAGAGATTATTTTTAATATAAATCAGAAAAGTAAGCTAAATTGTTGTATATGACTTTTTGTCATGGCAAAGCTCCAGATAACTTTTAAGAAACTTATATGAATTATAATTCACATTAAGCACTAATATATCTTTAAATAGCTCTAAGAGAATCAAATAGTTTAAATTGATATACTTCCCATTAACTTATTTTGATTATTTTATTTTAATTATGTTTGTGGGTAGTGTTAATATTTCAATTGATATTCCTGTATTCCTCCTACTCCTTAAAAAGACACACATTCATCAAGACATATGTAAACATGCAAGACACTGAAAATTGTTTTCTCTTAAAATTCTTTGGAAGATTAATTTTTCAAATATTTCTGAAATGCAAATAATGCGTAGAAACTTTCTGAGAAGACTGAAAGGTTTTGTGCATGTGTTGTAAAACTTTAATAAAGCAGTAACATCTTCATAATATTTTGAGTCTAAAAGGTGCCTAAGTAATCAACTAATCAAGCGTACCATCTTATAAGCAGGAACACTGGACACCAAAAGCATGAAATTTCCAAAATGAAAACAAGTGCATTTCTTTTTTATTTTTTTGCATATATATGTATATGTATATTTATATTACATTAGTCCATCATTATGTACCCCGGGGCTTTCCCACTTCACTAACATTTGTTAACCATCCTAATCTTTTGTGCTCTTCTCCTCCCCCACCTTCTTCCCCCTCCTCTTCTCTCGCTCCATGGTTCAGTCCTACTGGTTGTTTTCATTCTTTCTTATTTGTTTGTTTGTTTTTCCCTATATCCATCATATAAGTGAGAACATCCTGTACTTCTCTTTTTCTTTTTGACTTATTTCTGCTAATATGAGTCTTTCTAGTTCCATCCAGGTTGCTGCAAATGACATGTGTTTGTCCTCCTTGATGGATGCGTAGTATTCCATTGTGTATATGTACCACATTTTTTTTTACAAGTGCATTTCAACTGGAGATCTCCCTTCCAATACCATGCATACTTAATATACTAAAGGAGAGAAGGCAGTTTCATTAGAGCTTGCTGACTTGGGTTTTTCACAATTTTATTCATTGTAAGACTGTTCATTAGAGAGCAGATCTTGCAGGTCTGATGATACAAGGGCCATCTAATGTTAGGAGTACTTATCCTCCCACCTTCTGCAGCTTCCTTACACACTTTGTCTTTACATTCCATGCCCAACTTCCTGAAAGCATGGTCTCTGTTCCATTTGTAATGTCCCATCTACTACTTTTCAAGAGACTATTTTTCACTTGAAAATGACAAAAATGTCTTTCCCTCCAGTTCTGAATCCAGACAGCTCTCTGCTCAAGGTCACTAAAGACCTCTTTTAAGCCCTTTCTATCCTCAATCCATTTTTCACCTAACCTTCCAGAAGCATGAGCCAATGCTAACAGATTCCTCTTCCCAACAGTTCTCCGATAAAATCCTTTCCCTGATTTTATTTTACCTTTGCAGTCCTTGATCAAGCTTTTGCTGAGCCCTCTTTCTCTTCACAGATGATGACCTGACCCTTCTTGTTCTCTCATACATCACGCAACCCCTGTAGTTAAATCATCAGGCCCTGTGCTTCCATTTCCACCTCCAAAATGCATGCCCCCATGCTGCTTTCCTTCCCACGTTCATCTCCTGGAGGGAATTGCAGATGGAGTAAGACCCCTGGTTAGTTCACAGATAACAGTCAAGGATTATTTGATTGATCTAAATGCTTCGTTTTCCCCACAAATGTCATGCTACCTTGGTCTGGTTTTTCACAGTGCGGGTCCCTCTCCTAAAGAACGTGCACAACCCTTCAGATCTTCCTTTACTACTGTCTTCCCTGGAGATGACCTTTATGCTCAAATAAGTTTCTCTGATGCACTTACTTTCCCCTCCATTCCCCAACCTTGTGCTGGTCGCAGTTTTATAAAGAATTTGTTTCATTTTCTCTTTGACCAGACTATGGGTAAATGACACCAAGAATTCACTTCCCTGTCTTATGTAGATTAAGTTTTATTGCTCTTCACAGCTTTTATCATCTTCTGATTATGTGTATGCCTTCTGAAATTATATATTTTTGTTATGTCATTGATTTGTCTATGTCATCAGAATGCAAGACATAAGGAAGACATAAACAGACTTTTCTGTGTCATTTTCTTAAGTTTCTAAATGATAGCAGATACACAGGTCATATTTGATTAAATGAAAAAAATTAGCAAAACTGTATTATTAGTATCCATACTTAAAATTTTTGAATGTATTATTTAAGTAAATACTGTATTCTCCAGCTTATTTTATAGGATGAACTGAGATAATTGTTGAATTCCAAGAAATTTTGTAACACTGCATCTGAAACCCACATACAGATCTCTCTGGGTTTATTAAAATCTGCATAGTGACTATGCATTTTCTAAACCTTTCCATTTTTCATGTCACCTAGTGTAGAATTACTCTCCCAGAGACTGACAGGACTCCTGCTGAGTGGTGTGTGTTCTAGTTTAGTTATGGATCGATATAGATATAAACAATGGCATCAACATAAATATGCATGTATTTTTTTCCTCTACTTTCATGGTCTTGTGTATAATGTTAGATCATTAGGAATGCTATTTGATTAAATGAAAGAATTAACAAAAAATAATATCCTCAAAATTAAATTAGCTTATACTCATCATAATGATAATGATCTTGTTATTAATGGACCATTCTTTCATGTCTATGTACTTTGATTCTACTATAGTTTAAAATATACATGTTTTGCAGTTAAATGAGTTGGAATCTGTACTAAGCTCGTACTGACTTTCCTATGATTAGTTTCTAGCTATGGTTTGTCATCTCCCTGACATATTTCTCAAAGGAGAATGAAAACCTTGCAAAGGAAAACAGGTATCCAGAAATCCAGGAAAATACTGAAGCGAGGTCCTTGGAGGAACTGACTTTGCTGATAAGAAAGTTAAACTGTAGTTATGAAGCAGTATGGCTGCTTTGCAGTTTCTGTTTTTCTAAACGGTCCTTAGTCAGTGATGGATAGAACTGCTGTTTAAAGGAAACCCTTACACTTTGTTCCCAGGGATATTAATCACTGGGAATACAATGTAAGAAGTTAATCTTTATTAGCCAATATGATATATTACTCACTGACATTTCACTCATTGTATATGTATTGAGTTTTTGTGACCTTCACTGGGAAACAAAGGTGGGTAACATAAAACTTCTGTGATTCAATGAGGACATGAGGAGATGTGTTAAGCAGCAACTTCTTTAGTGGAAGGGGTGAAGTAAGATATTGCCATAGCAACAAGGACATGGCAATTAACTGTTTGGCTACATTAAGGAAGGCAAGTGAATTATTATTTCAACTGAGTGCATAGGAGTAGAAACAATTCACTAAGCAATTTAAGAGAAAGTGAATGACTTTCAGGCAAATAAATTGTAAGGAAACTCATCTCTGATTTTTTCATAAATGGTTCAGAGTCACAGATAATGTGGGAAAAAAGAGATGTTAGATTTGAACAGGTACTAGAGATAAGACAGGGAACGGGGAGGCACCTTGCATACCAAATTAAAGACTTAAAATTTTGTCTAATTTTTAAAAAGTCTATCCTTTACAAATGTTACAAACTTGCTTAAACATACACTTCAAGAATATTTGTCCTGGAGATTTCCATGATAAACCATCAAGATGTAACTCCTTTATATGTAATCAAGTCAACACTAATATCAATGCATTGAATAAAATAGTATGAATGAAATAATTTTAAGTCAACTTGTAAGGATGTAGGCAAGAAGTAATAAATTTTATCTCTAAAATATTGTTTTATGAAATAAAATAAAAAACAGTTAAGAAACTGCTGGACTTGGGAGAAAATTCAGAAAGGGAGTGCAGGTGACTCTGGGCTTGGTAATATGCAAGAGAGAGGTTCACACTTCAAATGATTCCAAGAATTAGAGGGCATAAGAAGCGAGGAAGCAGACAGGATGATAGAGTTTCAGCCATACTAAAGTTGAAGACATTATTGATCATCCAGACAGATGTGCTCAAGTTCAAGGGAGGCTACAACTACAGATACAGTTTTGAGGTTACCGATCTGTAGAAGTGTTGCAGGTCACACAAATGGTGACAACCCCAAGTAGATTGTAAAAGGCATGGGTCAGAGAGCACCCATGTTCAATTTTCAGAAAAAAATATTTTGCTCTAATGACTTAATCAAATGGCTACATTTTAGCATTTATGCTTGCAAGCATTTCAGCAGCATTAGAGTTCACCACTTTCTCCTTGGAATGATGTCTTTCATGGACTGACTGCTGCTTTTTTTTCTTTGACTTCCTCCTGTCCATGAATGTTAGCCCATCTTTACTGGATGTTAGAATGCTTTAGGGATCTGTCCTTACTATGACTCTTGTCCCTATTCCACTTATGACCTAGATGGTTTCATCTGGTTGCACAGCTTTAAACAAAATGCCGTTATTTATTCATTCAACAGACACTTATTGAACACCAAATTTGTACCCAGCACATGTCTAAGCTTTACTTTCCAGTGAATAAAATAGATTCAGTTCTTGTGGTGTCATCTCTCTAGTAAAGTAAAATAGGCAACAAAGATATATCTATATAGCTTATATATAGTTGATACATATATATCTAGTTGATATATGTGTATATACATGTATATATATACACATATATATGTGTATATATATATACACACACACATATATATATATATATATATATATATATATACACAGAGAGAGAGTTGATAACTAAAGAAAAGGAAGGGAAGGGAATGGAAGGGAAGGGAATCAGAGGCAAGGAAATATAATTTTTAAAAGGTCTTTGGTGAGCAAAAATGTTACATTTGGTCACTTGGGAGCAGGATATTCTAGGAAGAGGAAACAATAAGATCATAGAACTCAAGGAAGGGGGTTGCCTGGCTGGCTTGTTTGTGTCCAAGATGCACCAAGGAACTGGGTATGGCTAGAATCACAGGAGCTATGAGAGGGAAGAAGGCAGATGGGATGGAGTGGTGTCTATGCTGGGTTAAGTAGGGCCCAAAAAAACACAAAAGAGATTTAAATGCTATTTTGAGAGGGAAGAAATAACTTCATAAGGTTCCAAGCAGAAGGGCAGCATAATCAGATTTTTAAATTAAATATCACTCCTTGGCATCCTAAAAATCGATCTAAAGCTGAATATGTTTTGAATGTTAAGTCAGAAAGTTTCATGGAATAGACTGGAAATAAGATGAAAGAGAGAAGAGTTCAGGGTGATTGTGAGACTCAAGTAACTTTGATGAGATGAGGAAGACTCCAGAGAGTACTCTTGAAGGATAAGGATTAGCAGGGAGAGAGGAGGAAAACAACTTTTATATCTATATTTGAGTAACATTTGAATTTCCCCTTAGAGATTATAAATAACTAGTTGGAGTATGAAGTTAAAGGGAGATGAGAATGGAGACACCACTGTATGAGACACTCGTGTCTGCTGTTGAACAGAGAGCTGCAAACACCCCACATCCCCTTCCTCAGCTACCAACCTAGATTGACCAGCTAGTCTGTCTCTAATAGATTTTTAACTGCTGTCTTCCCTTCAGATTTGCCTGTGTGCATTCTATCTACCAGAAGGCAGACAAATTTTATTCTAAACATGAATCATATTTCTCTGTGAAGAGCTGGGCTTCAGGGAAGGACAACAAGAGATTGACTCAGCCAAAGAGGCTGGGGCTGAATGGAAGTATGCACCATCTAGTCAGTTTATTATATTTTATAAGTCTTATAGGGTGAAAAGAATGGTTTACGAAGAGTCAAACAAGAGGAATAAGTGGCTTAGGCAAAATTAGATTAAGTGAAACATTAGTTTCTGTGGAATACCTGGGGGCATCACAAATTAATTTCCTATTATTTCCTAAAGAATGTTTCTTAGGGTAAATACTGGAGGAATGGAGACATTGTTGCTCACCAGAGGTCAATTGCGCCATTCTATAATCTGCCTTTTTCTTAAAAACCTCAATCAAAAATCTAATCTTATGGTGAAGATGTAGCGACACTTCATGCATTGCTGGTGAGGATGTACAATGGTATAGCTGCTGTAGCAAACAACTTAGTGGATCCTCAAAAAGTTAAATATAGAGTTGCCATAAGATCCAATCATTCATTTGATTGTACCAGAATGGCTGTACCAGAAAGAACTGAAAACTGGGATTCAAGTATGCACATGTGAACATTGTCTTCATAGTAGTACTATTTACAAAAGCCAAAAAGTAGAAGCAATCCAAATACCCATCAATGAATGACTTGGTGGACAAATAGTAGTCTATCTATGCAATGGAACAACATTCAGTCATAACAAGGGATGAAGTGCTATAACCTCCACAGCATTATGCTAAGTTAAAGGAGCCAGATACAGATCAAAAAGTGTACACCTCTTTATATGAAATATCTAGAATAGATAAATCCTTGGAAACAGAGCACGTTTCATGTTTGGTAGGAAGTAGGAGGTTGAGTGGTTTGGGGTAAATAATTTCATGGGTAGGGCTTTCTGTTTGAAAACAAGATAGTGTTAGTGTTTATACAGCATCATCAATATTCTAAATGATGAATTATTCACTTCAAAATGGTGAATGTTATGCTATGTGAATTTAACCTGAATAATATTTAATCTCATACTAGGGTATTTGCTTGTTCTATTTTCTGGGACCTGAACCTTTTTTTTCCCTTGCTTCCAAATAGTTGTGCTCTCATTTTACTTAAATCTCAGTCTAAATGATACCTATTTTGAGGACTTCTCTGATTTCTAAAAATAACTTCACTCTCCACATTGTTTCTTCTAAACAGACTGTATCTTTCCTGAACACAAGTGAAAACTGTATTACATATGAGAGTGTATATGTATCTGTGTGTGTGAACATGATGTTTCAGGGTAGGGTCGTCAATAACAATAAATGAATTGCTCTAGAGGGGATTATGGATAATGGCTAAGACAGTACATATGTGAGAGCAAGGCACTTCTTTCTGATCCACTTTGCTGCAAACCTAAAACGTTTCTAAAGGAAAAAATCTGTTAAAACAGCAGAAGTGAATGCATAAAATGCCTCATCCCACTTATGACGCATTCAACTGCAAGTAAATGTCATTAAATACCCAAATCATCATTTTTCTTCAAGTAAGAACAGTGGTTCACTTTGCATTGTTTCACCATAAATGAACTCAGTGTTCATCAAAATTTTACCTAAAACTAGTTATAAACAGAATTTTCTGTTATACTGGTAATCAAAAGGTGGCCCAGTTTTTCTGAGTCTAACAGTGACAGATAAGCTACAAAGAGTTCATTTCTAACATTAAATCCATATTCTCTCAGATGTTGTTAAAAAGTAGAGCAAGTCAAACCCAAAGATGCTTATTATTGTAGTTTTAAGACATTGTACTTTTTAAATAACATGCATTCAATAGAACCAGTGAAATAATACATCACCAATAATTTAATGATATCAAATATCATTATTTGGGAATTCAAAGATACCTCAAAAGGACAGTATATCTTAAGGAACGCAAATAGATCCCTTCTTTTCCCTTTCCTCTCTCTCCCTTCTTTATTTTCTTCTGCCCACCTATCTCCTCTTAACTCTCTCTTCTGTGTTTTTTCCTTCCTTTTTAAGCATTTGTTCTCTCCTGCTGAATGGAAGGAAAATAAAAATGATTGGGGCTGACTCATTGCCTTGGTTTGTTATGAATATGTAGAAGTTTTATTAAAGGAAGATTTGGCTCTCCTAAAAGCTATGTCCTTGGGCTTTTAGGAGAGTGAGTTGCAAGTGAGTTGAAATTCACTGACTGCACACATGTGCACACACATGACATCATTAGCATAGAAACAATAAAATTCACTTGCACTAACTTAAGAGTACACATTTCTTCTCCAGGCAAATTCTTTGACAGGCACAGCAGTGTTCCATTTGTCATAAAGCAAGTGCTTTTTCTTTTATTTCTCTCACATTCTTATTTTATGAAGAAATAGTAAGGAAAACAGATTTGTGGATAAGCTTTCTTTCTAGCAGTCTTTGCCCTTAGAATAGTGACTCCAAAATTTGAACCAAATTGTGGGCCTTGAGTGTGGTGAACCTGTGAGCTATCTTCAGATCAAGAGTACACCAAGCATTGTTTAAAGAGGGAGAAATAAAGTGCATCTTCCATATTTATGTGTGTGTGCACACGTGTCTGCCATGTGTATGTCTGCACGGTTATAGGAATTATAAGACTGAATTATAGGAAATTCCTAGTAGTCAATTCTTATTGAATTGACTATTTACATAGCAGTTTCATGTGATTAACCCTAATCTTAATTACATACACACATATTCATGTAGATATAATACTTTCCAAATATATGAAAAAGCTTTTATGCTTATTTTGATGCATGCAAGATCTAACAAGATTTAATTTGTTTGCATGGGTAATTGAGTCAAAAGGAGTCTAATCAAAGAGAAAGAAGGTAAATGGCAGGAAAATATATTAGTTTCCTATTGGTACTATGACAAATTATTTAGTGACTTAAAACAAAATAAATTGATTAAATACATCATCAAGGTATCAATGAGTCTGTATTCCTTCTGGAAATGGTAGGGGTGAATTACCTGTGTTCTTCCCAGGTTGTAGAGCTGTCCTGTATTGCTTAGCTCTGGGCTCTTTCAAGGCCAGCAACAAAAGGGAGAATCACATGGGCTTACTTTGCTACCCTCTGCTTCCAAATTCATTTATTATCATTGTTATTATTATATTTTGTTTATTTATTTATTTTTACATCGTTATCTACCCCGGATTCTTCCACCATCTTATCACCCATGCTTCATCATCTTAATCTTTTGTGCCTGCTCCTCCTTCAATTTCTCCCTTCCCCTTTTTCTGCTCTATGCTTCAAACTGTTAAACTTTAGCTTTAAATCTTTCTTGTCCATTTATTTGTTTGTTTTGCCTTTATACCTCATATTAGTGATACCATACCATATTTCTCTTTTTTTTTTCTGGCTTATTTCTGATGGGATGATTTCTTCTAGCTCCATCCATGTTGCCATGAATGACATAAGTTTGTCTTTTTGGTTGGTGTACAATATTCCATTGTGTACATATTCCACTGCTTTCTGTACCATTCATCTCTTTGTGGGCATTTGGGTTACTTCCATATCCTGACTATTATAAATAGCCTTGCAATAAACATCTGCATGCACATGTCTTTTTGGATTAGCATTTTATATTTTAAAGAGCCTTAAATTTACTTGAAAACTCAGGAAAAATTCCTGTCTTTAGGTCAACTGGTATATAACATCATTCCCCCATTCCAATCACATGTTCTTTAAGTGAGGACACAGATATTTTTGAAAGGTCATTATTCTGTTTTTCCATCTTGGGGAACTGTGTGTGATAAACAAAGGTAGAGGGAACAGAGGAGAGGAATTGTAATATGAAGAAAAGCTTTGATAACAAATGAAAACAGTTAAACAAGACTTGAACTTGACTGGCAAGAGCAGATTTGAGGGAACCCCTGAAGGTCAGTTGTGAGGGGTCTCGTGGTAGACTGCTCTTTCTGAGCATGTAGGTGGACTCACAGTACAGCAGAAGGGGAGACTGGGTGAAAGTGAGGACAGGTGTGCTGAACCACATTGTATTGGGGGCAGGGACCAAAGTGAAGAAGAATGTTCCTTTCTGTAGAAAATAGGTGATAAACTCATGGTCTTGGAATGGGGACAAACAAAAAATTATTAACTCAGGCAGGCTTATAATGAAACACAAGTGGCCAGGGAGAGAGCAGATGACCACCCTTCAGGTTGTGCTTCCATGTGGCGTGGGAGACCACAGATAACTCAGCCCAGTCACTGAACCCTGTGTCACAATGTTCACTTCAGGTACCCAAGAGACACCAGATGGTATGAAGCTAACAATATTAGTGTACCGTGAATAAATTATATGGTTTGTATCTTTCCACCATTATGGACTTGTGCCTTATGACCAACAACAACAAAAAAAAATGTTAGTCAGACCAGAAGAACAGCATTCATTGCCCTCATCTCTGTGACCTGGAAGTGAATAAAGTTTCAAGCAAATAGCTGAAGAGACACAGGACTGGGATCTTCCTCAAGTTGGGAACACATTTCCTGAAAAGGAATAGGAACCAGTGATGGTTCTAACACCAGTGTGACTGGAAGTCAACTTGCACAAGTTGTAGGCTGCAGTCTTGGGAATTTCTGATGTGAAGAGCTTAGAGATTAAACTTCCATATGAAGAAGTACTAGAAGTTTATTTCTGATTAAAATGTTCATTCATTTATTCACTTGATTTGGCACCAAGTTTAAATCACAGGTAATCTGATGTCTGGAAATACAGTCATGGAGACCATTCCTGTCAGATCTAGATTGAATGGTCTCCCTTTTTCCAGGAAATACCTCAAAACTCACTTGTTTGAGACACTGTTTATTACAAGCTTTGTTTTTAGCTATTGAATTTTTCTCATAAAAAATGGATTTTGGAATGTATACCCACAAGTATATTCTAAGCAGAAATAAAGGAGCTTGCTGTGCAAAGTTGATTATTGATTCAAAATAGAAAGAACATTTTGCAAATGGTGTTTGGATGGTCCAAAATTTTAGCTTTTCAAGTTATACCTGTTGGGGCTTAATTTCCAATTTTGAATCTCACCAATTTTGTGATTTGAGGCAAGTTCAAAGGGTCTGTTAGCATTAGTTTCTGAATTGTAAAATAAGGACAACTCATGAACTTCTTGTTATATCCCAAGTTATCACCATATCTCTCTTCATGGGAATTATAAAAAAAAAAATTATCCTATATAAAAGTAAAAAAAATAGGGCTGGGTATGGTAGCACATACCTGTAGATGACAGTCTAGGAAACCATGACCAGGGCCAGGGATCGCTGGTCGAGTCCCACCAGGGGCACATAGGGAGACCTAGTTCCAAAAAAATATAGCTGGGTGTGGTGGCGCACACCTGTAATCCCAGCTACCTGGGAAGCTGAGGCTGGGGATTGCTTGAGTCTGTGGTACCCCGGGCAGCGTGAGCCTGCGGTTCCACAGGCAAAAATGGCAAGACCTGGTCTCAAAAAAGAAAAAAAAAAAGTCAAAAAATAACATAAACCTTAATTTTCTTCTTTTTTTTCCCTTAGAGGGAATTCCTTTCAGTGATTTATTAATGTCCTTAGACTTGTCAGTCCTGATAATTGTCAGTATTGCTTGAAGTTTTCTATGTGATGTGCTATACTTGCATGACACACTCTTGTAGCCCCATTTCACCTCTTGTCTTTCTTGTGACAAGTTCTTTGATAAAGCATTAAGAAAATTTTCTACTGATTGTCTTTAAAAGTTAAACTGATTTCTCTGAAAAAATATGCACCAAAAGGACATGAGTATTCCAAAATTCTCAAGAAAAGATCACCTTTCTGTCCCTTGGCCACAATTTTCAACAAGTTTCCCTGAATGCACAGCTTTGTGCCATTCGGACATATGCACTCTTTATTTGGAAGTCATCTCTGTGATCCTTTGCAGCAGAGAATTGAATCTGGTAGAGCTGAACCTATCAGGAAACTCTGGGCAATGAGTTTATAGGACTCTGCTCTTGCATTCCTGGCTCCTTCCTCCCTAACTAGTCAGTCAGTCTTGACTGTTCAAAAGCAGTTCAATGTCCATATGTCCACTTCCTCCAAACTCTGACTGCTTATCCCAGGTCTGCAGCTGAAGCAGTCTCAAACTCTTCATGTCTTCTGAGAGTCAGAACCAGACATGGCATTTTAGTGTCTCTGACCATGAACAATGGGGAAATTCAGCTCATTATCAAGGTTCATGTACTTGTAAGTGACCTGGACTGCTATAAAAAAATTCCCAAGTCTGGTGAGTGTAATCAAAAGTGATTTCTTATGGTTCTAGAGCCCAAAAACTTGAAGTCAAGGTGTTGACAGAATTAGTTCTGCCAGAATTGGTTCTGCCAACAGGCTCCAATGAGAGAATCTGTTCCAGGCTTCTCCCAGCTTTTTCTGGTTGCTAGAAATCATTGGTATCTCTTGGATTATAGAAACATCACCCCAATCTCTGTCTTCATTAGGTTTTCTGCTTTTGTGTATATGTGTGTATCTGTGTCCAAATTTCCCTTTTTAGTTTTACTTTAAGCCTTTTTCCTATTTCTTTTAATTATTCTGTTTTATGATCATGCAGTAACATTGGAATAGGGTCAACCCTAAGAAGCTCATCTTAAATTGACCACTTGCAAAGACCTTTATTTCTATCCAAAATAGGTCGTGTTCACAGGTTCTGGAGGTTAGGATGTTGATCTTTTGGTGTGACATATTTCATCCCATAACAGACCACTTTATCTTTGTTCTCTGTGGTCAGAATAGGTGTGCTTTCCTTTCCTAGTTACAGAATGACTGTCAATGGGTGGGCCCCCTAGACACAAACTCAAATGGTATATTCTCCTATCTGCATAGAGGAAAGAACAGCTGAGTCAAATTTCATCATCCTTATAGGTGATTCATTTTTAGGAACTAGATCTCCTAGCAGAAATTTGGTCAAAGAGAGGGACAGCAATTTGATCAAATAATTAGCATAGCTGTGGATGGATGATTCACTTTTAGGTCACACAATCTGAAAATGATAATATATAATATAACCTTACCTTATGAACACTAGGAAGTTTCCAGCAAGTCTGAAAATACATACTGAAATATTTTCCACAGACTCTATCTAGTTGCTAATATGAAAAAAAAAAATGTGTACAATATGTATAAGAACTGCTGCTTTGTGAACTTGTAATTTTTTAATGTAGACCATGTAAATTCTATACAAAGAGTTAGTAGTGAGCAAACAGGATATGAAAGGCACAGTAACACATTCTACAGAGAACCTCTTTGACCTCCCACAAAGTGAACTGCAGTGTGTCATTTTATAGTTCATGAAACAGCAGGCTCATAAAACTGTGACGTGTTCAACCCCACGCAGTTGTATTGCCACTGCAGCTCCATTCAGATACCACTGTGCCCATGCTTTCACCACCCCATCTTTCTTGGCACTGAGCTAAGAACTAGGACTCTGCTATGAATATAACCCAAAGGGGTAGACTGTGTGCTGGGATGTCAGCCCAGTTTTAAATGTGGCTTCTGTATCAGCTGGACAAGCCTAGACAGGTGACCTAACTGCCTTCAGCTTCTCACAAATTGTACTTCTTTGTAGACTTTCCGTGGGAGTTAGGAAAAAATATCCCTTGTCAAGATGTCCAAAATAAACTTTCCCAAGATGTGTCAATTGGTCATGTGGATTATTTTGAGCTGCACCAATGAAGGTCCTACAAGCTCACAAGAAACTTATAACATTACTTTACTCAGAATGAAAATCAGGGGTGTTACTCAGTTGGATAACCCTTCTAAGTAACTCTTCTATTCAAAATGACTCTTCTATTACAGGGCATGTATTTTGTAACAGAGCATCTGGTCTGTCATAATGGTCACCCTTTTCTCACCTCCCAAGTCCCTTCTTCTCTCCTTAAAGCTCTAGGATCCTATCCCATTCCTTAGCTCAAGATAAAAACCCAGTCTGTCTCAATTAGGTTTGAATTTATATCCATGTAGATTCTCCATATATATATATATATATATATATATATATATATATATATATATATATATATATATATATATATATATATATATATATATATATATATATATATATATGTATCCTCTACTAACTTGCCTGATGTTGTTTTGATGATTTGACTAGTCAGAGAAACATCTAGAGTGGTAGGAAAATTTACCTGGCTACCTGATATTGTGTTCATAAAGTGTTTGAAACACCATGGTGTGTTTTATAAGTTATTACAAAAAAAGGGCAAAGAGTTTAAGAACAGAGATGTCACCTGTGTTGAACATCAGGTCTGTTTCTCATGACCCAGCTGGATTGTCTCTGTTTAAGGCAGGAGAGCTGCCTTCTTCCTACAGCAACTGAGAACACTACAATGAACTCTTCATTCATATTTGTATATTCCTCAGTAGACATAGATCCACCGGTGAGGGAGGCAGCAGTGGTCACCTTCTGAGAACATTGTTAGGAAATTAAGTTTGTTCTCAGAAGTCCTCTGGACATCTGGTAAAACCTCTCTGGTTTCTTTCTTTCTTTTTTTTTTTTTTTTAGACCCAGGTGCTAGTGAATGGAGGAAAAAGTACTCACTCTTTTTAAAGTACAGTCTAAAATTTTAACAGTGACATTTCAAAACTCTCACTGCTTCTCCAGGAATAGCTGAAAATAAACATTCTCACAATCTGCTTTATGAAAGTGCCTCTGGGCCACATGGGAGGCACCAAACTGCTATATGCATTTTAACTTCTGTAGGACGATTAAATTGTCACCCAGCCTTGCAGGCTGTGGAATTCGTGAGAGAATGACTTCGGGCTTAAAAGAGTAAAGTGAAGTTGGCCATAAAAGCCTTCATATACCAGAACCTAAGTGTCAGAACAAAGAATCAGAGATAACAAAAAGGGAAGAAGAGGAGAGAGAAGAGACCCTGTGATAAGAGACAGTAAAAAGTACATTTGTTCAAATTCAAAGGAAGTGGTCTGATGACAATGATCTACACTAAAATCCTCAAAACCCAGCAAAGTGACTATCCATGCAGCATTTTGTTCAGTATGAAGAAGCCTTGGAAAGGACTGCAGAAGGCATTGTGTGCCCCAGTCCAGGAAGAAAGGAGAGGAAGGGGTGTGATTGTGGTGGTGTACATACCTCACTCTGAAGAACAGTAATGAAGGAAGGTAGGATGAACCTGTGATGGTGATGGTGGATTAGAGCTGGAGACACCCATTTGGACTTGAGTGTAGCTGAATGTGGATACAGATGGATACACATAGACATCCACTTTCACTTTCCTGTTATACACTGACTAATATCCACCATTCTCTCCTGGCTTGTCCACTAAGAATTATGGAAGAAAGGATACACCAAGAATAATGTGTACATTCTTCACCAAACCATGGTTTCTAAAGCTATTCCCAAACAGAAGGAGTTAGAACTCCTGGAAGCAATTATAAAGTCTAATATATATGTTCTAGATGTAATCAGTGTTCAAGAGAAGGTAATGCAGTAGAGAAGATTGCAATAAATATAAAGAACAGAGAAATGAAGTTCATGTTTTACTGAAAGGTATTTAAACATCAATACTAAATTTCAAAGCTAAACTGAAAATAAAAATCAAATTAACACACATAGTATACCTAATTGATTTATATTGGTAACAAATTCAAAAATCTTTCTCCTGTTGAAATGTTAATTGTCTTCTATTTCTCTGTCACTTTAATTTCTGAAGAACTCATTGTTGTTGGAAATTGCTAAGGTATTGGCTGTCAGAACACAAAGGCACACCAGCCCTATAAAGGACTTTCCTACCCTTGAGTGTGAAGAATATTTTCCCTTCTACATTGTATAATAAATTCCAACACTCATCTTTTCATTCAGATGAGGGAGAAAATTGTGATAACTGCTTTCTTGATGCTCATTTGAACAGTTTTTCCCTGAGTGACAGTGGAGTTCACATGCTATTATTCTTTCCATTCTCCCACCAAGCCACAATGTTATTCTATGTAAAATATTTAACAAGAAAATGAATTAAAGCATAGTTTTGCAAGAGTTTTTTCTAGGATGCTGCTATGCAAACTCATGATTTTTTTAGATGTATCATTACAACATTATTTCTGGAGCAATCATTTTTGAAAGTTAAAAACTTGCCAACTAATACTTTTATTTCCTTTCTGTCCATTCCTCATCTGCTTTGCTTCTTTCCTTGTTCTTTTTAACCCTTTGTTTTCCTGATATGTTTATATTATTTATTTTAAAATTATGCAACTTTAGAAGTTGATCCCTGTATTTCTAAGACCCAAATATCTTTAAGATGAATTACCACTGTAGATAAATAATCTGCTACATTACTTATTTAATTAAAAAGTACAAAAGATTTTCTTCAGTTTTGCTTTCCTAGACATATTTTCATTAGCAATATTTTAATTTTTATTATGGAAATTTTTGCCATACCAAAGCCTAATATTGTGATATGCTAACCCTCCTGGAGCCATCACCCATCTTTGACGATTTTATCTGCATAACAGCTTTACTTATTTCCTGTAGGGTAAATGAGTTGGTCAGACTTTTTCCTCCATTAGCCTATATGACCAGCACTGTGGCACTGTGTCCATATAATTGTGCTGTCCAGTGAGTGTGTACATGTGTAAGTGGGCATACCTGGGTCTGGGAGGATAAAAGGGTAGCATCACCCATGGGAAGGGAGCACAACATGACAGAGAAATCAAGAAGAGAGAGGTCAGAGAAAGAGTATGAAGCTCCTGGGGACTTGAAGGGGCTTGCCTTCCTTGCAGCTCAGTCCCCCAAATCTGGCCCTACCCTTGCCCTGCCCTGCCTGGCTTGTCTGTGTAACTGCTAGAAACAACAACAACAAAAAGTGTGGATTGGTAAGCCTGATGCTTGCACTACAATTGGCATCACAAATAGGATTTTTTTTTCTTAGTGCCAAACACTTTTATTAAAATTGAATTATGTCCAATGCCGATACTAAGCTGGGTATCTGCGAAAGGGAAGGAATCAGATCAAGATGTCAAAATGTGGTATCTGCTCCCAAAATACTGCTCACTATAGTATTCTACAGGTAACTAAATAATTTTATAGATTGAATCTCATTTTACCTTCTTTCTACAGTTCCTTTTTAAAAAAATGACTAAAGTAATATTACATTATAACATGTTTCAGGTATGCATCATTATAAATCAATATTTGTGTATACTACATTAAACTCAATATTAAAAACCAATTCTATCCCTCACTATACAATTGACCCCCTTTGCCCAGTTTATCTATCCTCCTTTCCTCTCCCCTCTGATAACCTCAAATTTTATCTTACAGTGTAAAACTTTTATTTTATTTAGTTTATGTTTCTTTGTGTATCACATACTAGTACAATCACTAGTACTGTGCTTGTTCTTCTTTTTCCATCAAGCATTATGCTCTTTAGTGCCATTCATGTTGCTACAAATGGCAAGCTTCCATCTTTTCACCTTCATACTACATACTCAGTAGTATCACATTGTCTATATATACCATATTTTCTTTAGCCAGCCATCTGTCAGTAGGCACATCAGTTGTTTTCAGTTGTCTGCTATTGGAAGTGAGATGATAGATTATGTGGTAACTTTATGATGACTCTCTAGACAGTTTTCCTTAAGAGTTATCCCAAAGACATTTCTACTACAGCATAAAGAAATTTCATCTCTCCAATGCTTGCTTCTCTAGACTTGTTGTTTCTTATCTTTTGGATAATGCCCATTTGCATGGGTATGAGGTAATATCTCATAATGTTGATTTGCGGTTCCCTAATAAGAGGTGACAAACAGCTTTTCATTGGCCATCTGTGTATCTTCCTTTGAGAATTGTTCATCCATATCTTTCATTCATTTTTGCATTGGCTTGCTACAGTTTATTTCTTAACATTATTCATTTTTTTCATGAATGAGGAAATGAATTGTAAGGGGGTAAATGACAGTTAACATCATAACCATCAAGGAGAAGACATTGAACTTGAAATTGGGTGTCTAACTAGAAATCACATATCCTTTGAATAATATTTGGCTATGTTGTTTTCTCTTTCAAGACTTATAATCAAGTTGTTTGGGGATGAAAAAGAAATATTTCTATGTTGAAAATGATCTTTAAATAATCACATTGGGAATATCAATTTGATTAAACTGGACCTCAGAAAATGCTCTTGAATATTGCAGACATGAACATTTTTTTAATGTTTTGTAGACATCATTAAATGCACTATGTAGAAAGGGAAATAAGCCCCAAAAGTGATGAACTATGCTATTGGGAAGGAAACTTCCTAAAGGAGTTGATTCTTAAACTGTAGAGATAGTAAGTGCTAGCTTGAGAAAGATTAGGGAAATTACATCATTCAGAGAGGGACAGCACATGAAATGTATATGAGTGTGGAAGCAGGGACAGAATGCATTGGAGAATTAGAAATACCACATACTTACATAGAATACAAAGGAATAGGAGAATCGAAACTTAAAATTCAGGCAGATGTTGATGTCTAAAGAATCTGATATATACGGAAATAATTTTTTTTAAGGAAAGGGAATACAACAAAACAAATAGGATTCTCTTCCAACATTTCCCCTCTTCCATCTTGTTGTATTTGGAAAAGTTTAGACTAGTTCAGAAAATATCCCATTCATCATTATGCCATTTCAACCACAAAAACTTCATGCTCTGCTAATGCATGCTATCTTTTCACATATTTGTCATATTATTAACATACATAATATTAAATTTAAAATATACCATCATATTGGATAGTATATAGTCATTACTCAAATTTTCTTTATGGGAGAACTAACTTTTCACAGTGCATTATTTGACTCAAAAGGTATTACAATTGTTTTTATTGCATTTTTTTGTGGTAATCATATTTACCACACTGTATGTGATGCAGAAGCATAGGTTCACACCTATTCACATGCATGTCACCATTTCCAGCACAAAGGTACCACTTAAGTTTTCTCATTGGCCATTTGCATGGAATGGGAGGGGAATAGAAATTCATTATCCTATAGAACCTACATTTGGTTAATTTATTCTTTGTGGCATTATCTATTCTATTTTTCTTTTCCAGAAACAAGATGAAATGGGAGGAAATGACAAGGCATGAAATTCATACACACAGACTAGACTTATTAACAAAAGTAGATTCAAAATAAGAGCTGTATCATCACAACTTATCCTAGAAAAACTCTAACTTTCCTCAAGTTGAATCACATGATGGAGATTATATCCTTCACCCAATTACAGGAAGCAAAAACCAGGAAATTGTTGTTGTTTACATAGACCAGAGAAGCTAAATCAGAAAAAGACTGAAAAAGAACGGCAACACTTACATTGATCCAATACATACTTTGTACTGTGTGATTTCCTACCATTATGCTAAATAACAGTGTGCATACTATGTATCTATATCTATAATATAAATTATGCAAATTATACTTAAAGCATGCTACATTGATGAGATTCATCAAGATTCCTGAGTTTTGTGTGGCTCCAGTAACTTGATGATATTTAGCTTTCCCACTGTTAAGAGGACATCAAATCTCCTTTTCTTAGGTATTGTAATTTGTTCCACTGCTTTTTTTAGTGACTATCCTAACTGCATTGAACTATCTTTAACAAAATACAGAGTTAGAAATGAAGTTAAATAAATATTTTCATTTCTTTCCAAATGAGAGGGTGGGAAAAATCTTAAATACAAAATCTTTTCTAAATATACCAATTAAAATGTATTTTGGTCTCCAAGTAACTCTTATTTTTAGCTTACTTATATTCTTGCAAATGTCTAGCATAATATTTGACCAGCTTAAATGGATTTTTAACCAGATGTGGTAGGTGATAGAAATTGTTAAACCAATTCTCTATATATCTTTTATATCTATCTATGAGCAATATGTTATTATATCTGTATGTAATTCCCTAGTCAGTGAGACTATGTTGAAATAATCCATACTCATTGGGAGATACCATGAAATTCACTTCACTTTAATAAGATTGACTTACAGCTTTAATAAAAATTCCTTATAGCTTAGGAAGAATACATTTAATGTTTTAAAATATATCTGAAACATGAGTTGAATATTTTCTCAATATTTCAGTTTTAGCATACAATTTTTCAATGCATTTTAGTTATCCAGTAGCATCAGAAAGAAAATAGCTTCTTGTAATAAAAACAACCCCCTTTAGAGAACATCTTTCTTTGTTGTAAAGAACAAGAACCTAAATACTTCTCTACTGTTACTGTACAGTAGAGAAATAATATAATATTCAAGGGAGCATTCTTCATGTCATTAGGAACACTGACCACACTGGCCATTTGGTGACCTTTCACTATGATTCTTGGCACCAAAGTTTTGTTGATAAAGGCAAATAATTGCTAAAACACCTGGTGCAGGTGTTTGCTAAAGCATTCCGTACGGTTGCTAAAACAACTTTGCCTATTTGTAAAGGGTCCATTGTGATGTTCCACCTAATTTGTCATGGTAACTGCTACTTTCTCAGCTTAAGCAATGATACTGAGGAATTGACTACTTTTAAATTAGCCAATATTAGGAGTTTTGGCTATTGTGAATAACTTTGAGAAAAATATTTTCTCATTACATTCCTCACAAACCTAACTTCTGCACACAGCAAAGCTTCATTAACAAACAAGTTCTACTTGCTGACTTACAATGAAAATTAACTTAACTGGGTTCATTGGAAAGCTGTTTTTCAATCATTTTCCACCTCACAATTCATCCTAAATATGCTAATTGCTTGGTGGAAAAGAAAAATATGCTCCTTTTGGATTTCTTTTCACCTTTGCATCAATAGACATCCATACAGCTAATACATTTTCTCTAATGCTGAATAATTTGCCACATTTTAAATGAATTTGTGGTTTTAAGGAATAATTTTTTTTCCTTCAAATAAAAAAATCTTCAACATGAATAGATCATATCTTGTTATACAAGTCAATTTTCATGAAACCTCAAAGGTCAAGATTATACCTAATATTTTCTCTGATTATAATGTCATAGAATTAGAAGCCAAATTTCAGAAGTGAACAGAAAAATCTATGAATACATGGAGACTAAACAGCATATTGGTGAATAAAAGAGAAAATCAAAAAAGTAATTTTAAAAATGTCTTAAAATGAATGAAAATGATGACACAAGTACCAAAATCTATGGAACATAGCAAAAACAGTCTTAAGAAGGAGGACAATTTCAATGCAAGCCCATGTTAAGAAGTAAGAAAAATCCAAAGTAACTTAATTTCACAACCAAAGCAACCAGACGAGAAACAAACAAAACCCAAAGTTAGTAGAGGGTAGTAAATAATAAAGACCAGAAATAAAAGATATATAAGAATAAATAATAATAAGCCTGTAAATAAACAAATAGGGAGCCAGAAAACTATTAAGAATTAGTTCTCTGAGGAGATGAACAAGTAGATAAACCTCTATTTAGGTTAACAAAAGAAAAAAGAGAGAAAGCATTAATAAACACAGTTACAAATGAAACAGAAGACATCATGACTAATAGCATATAAATACAGAAAAATGTAAGAGATTACTATAAACTATATGTCAATAAATGTGATAACCTTGAAAATCAATACTGTTTGTTTTGGATTTTTTTGGAGACTAGTTCTCACTATTTTTGCCTGTGGAACTGCAGACTCACATTGGCCAGGGTACCACAGACTCAAGCAATCACCAGCCTCAGCTTCCCAGGTAGCTGGGATTACAGATACGTGCCACCACACCCAGCTACATTTTTGGGACTAGGTCCCTCCAACCATGATCCCTGGCCCGGGCCATGGCTTTCTAAGCTGCCACCTACAAGCATGCACCACCAAGTCCGGCCTTAGATCAATACTGTTTACAAAGACTAACCCAAAAGAAACAGATAAAGTGAACTTATAACAAGCTTGGAAGTTGAAACACTAATAAAAGATCTTTTGTAAATCAAAAGTCAAAGATCAGGGACTATACAAATGAATTTTATCAAACTTTCAAAGAAGAACTAACTCCAAGTTTTCTTAAATTAATTTTAAAACTACAGGATGATGGACTGTCCTCTAATACATTTTAGAATGCCAGAATTACCTTAATGCTGAAACCAGACAATGACATCACAAGAAAAGAAAATTATAGACCAGTATCCTTGATGGTCATCTATCATAATGACTCCATCAAAAAGTTATTAGAAATAATAAACAAGTACAGCATAATGATAGGTTTTAAAATCAACATACAAAAATCCATAGTATTTTTATATAAAAACAATAAATGTGAAATAAAATAAAGTAACTCAATTTATAATTGCTTCAAAAACAATTAACTATTTCAGAATCAACCAAACAGAGAGTGTAAATGGTCTGTATAAAGAGAATTAAAAAATTAAGTAAAGGGCTTAGATAGTGACATAAGGAAATATAAAGATTTACCATTGTAATAGATGGGGGAATCAGCACAAAGAAAATACTGCCTAAAAATATATAGAAATTTAAACATATTCCTCATGAAAATACCAGCAAGATTTTTCAAAGAAACCGTTTTTCAAAGAACCAGTAAAGGTCCTGAATGGAAAAGGAGAGAAATAGGAGAGATTTACTAAATAAACAAACAAACAAACAAACAAATAAATAAATAAATAATAAAAATACCATACAACCCAGTAATCTTAGTCATATATTCACAGATTATGAAACCATCAACAAAATACCTTGTGTTCCACAACGTTTACAGCAGCCTTATTTACAATAAGTAAGACATGGCACAGCTTAAATGTCTACCATTGACAGTTGATTGGATCAATATGCACTGACTTCACAAAAAGCAGTATTGTACAGCCATAAGAAAGGATGAGACATAAACATTTTCAACCAAATGGAGGGAATTTGGGAGTATGTTGTGCAGTAAGGCAAGTCAAAATGATGGGTCAAATAAGGTGCATTAACTCAAAAAGCTGAACATTTACACATCAGAATTTGATAACATAAAACTTTAGAAAAACAATGGACATCAATAAACATTCTGAGGTTAAGAGGGGGAGGGGATGGGAGAAGGGGACATAAGAATGGTGGTCAAGAAAGGAATAAAATAAAATAAAATTCGCTCTTAGGGAAAAACTTCAGGTGAGATTATATTAGAAAAATATATTCTATTTTTGACCAAGTTTATTCACATTCTTCTAGAGAATGCCAGGAAGAAACAAAAATAGACATATTTATCAACATTTATCAACATTTTAATTTCATTATTACATTTTCCAAATCATCTCTTTATATTAGAAGTATTACATCTTTAGCAATCCTGTCAGTGTATTAGTTTGGAAAATGTTTGCCTATTTTCTGGGGTATAGAAATGCATGTTCTAGAGTTTGTAAGTTTCTGGATACATTTTCTAAATGCCTAGCAAATATCCTTGTTTCTTAGAAGAGGTGATGTTGTCTCTGATAGGAACCAGTGATTTTATGCAATCCACTTAACAACACCAGAAAGTTATTAGTGCTCCATCACATAAAACAAACAAAACAAAACTGAGGCATGGAGAGAAAATAACACCCTGCTATGCCTGCATAGCTGCTGTGCTGTACATCCAAACTCAGGTTTGTCCACTTACACCCAAGCCCTTCCCACTATGCCATGTGGTGACTGAATGGATGGACAGACAGGTGGGTGAGAAAAATGAATGACTCATCATTTAACTTTGTGGGTCTTTTGCGCTCAACCTCCCCTTCCTTACAAGGTAGGAAACTGAGGCCCACATCAACTATATATGTTACTCCCTGACTAGGAGAAGTTGTGTCCATATAAGATGGCTTCATGTTCTGTGAACCCAGCATGCTCTCTTGGATGCTCCCTGGGAGGCAAAAATCACTGCTGTTTAAATTACTCAAGTTTTAATTGCTTCCTCATATTTCTAAACCAGTGGTGAATCACAATGGCATTGTAGAATCATAATTTTGATTTTTTTTTTGACCAGGGTTTGGAAGATTGAGCATCTTGAACTAATAATTTTTCAAATCTGATCTTTTCACATTCAAAAACTGCATCACTTTCCTTCAAGACAGTTTTACTCTGACTCTTCACTATTAGTGTGGCATAAATTAAGTTAGTTTGATGGGCAGATTGAGCAGTACAACACAAAACAATTGTGTAAAGTGATAAAACTACAAAGATATTTCACATGAAGAACAATGGGCTGATATCAAAAACAATAATTTTCAAAGAAAGATTTATTTTATTTATTTTTAATTGATTGCATATATATCTATATTTTACATCATTGTATACCCTAAGTGTCTCCTACCATCTTGTTACCTATGAATAATCATCTTAATCTCTTGTGCTTACCCCTCTTCTATTTTCACCCTCTCTTCCTTCCCTCTTGCTCCCTTGCTTTATATTTTAGTTCTGCTGTCAGCTTGTTAGCTTTAATTTTTTTTGTCCTTTTGTTTGTTTTTTTCCTTATACTCCACATATAGGTGAGACTATCCAGTATTTAGCCTTTCTTTTCTAGCTTCTTTCATCTAGCATGATTCCTTGTAGTTCCATCCATGTTGCTACAAGTGCACTTGTAAAAGCACTTTCAATTAATAATATCTAAAAAGTTAACCTGATGTTATTTCTGATTATTGTTGCCCCATTGAGGAGAAAGCAGCAAACGCTGTAACACTGCAGATCTGTCTTATCTAATCCTTATGAATATTCATTATTTTACAAATATTGGTAATAATATTGCTAATTATTTACTATCATTACTATTAGTACTATTGTTAGTATTACTAATATTATTATTAATACTTACTAATATTAAACATGAGGAAAGTAAGCCTGGGAAAGATGAAATTAACCACAGGACCCAGGATCACAAGACTAGACATGATAAACAGATCCATGTATATCATGTCCCAAATGCTAAATCTTAGACTTGCATTGTACTGTTTATTTATGGGAGATGTAGTGTGTACTAGGGATAGCTAAGAAGGTTGTAAAAACTGTGGTGTATTTATATTGTGCAATGGCCCTATATTAGCCAATCACCTAAAAATAAACGTCGTGTTTTCCTTAATCATTTAAATTTTATCGGTCATAAAAATGTCAAAAGATACTGGTAGAAACTGTATGAAATTTTCTCAGCCCTGTTTTGCTGACACATGAAGCCCACATAGCAATATTTAAAGCAGCAACTATATGAAAAGATTTCAAAATTTGTGAGAGGAACATTTTTCTAGCTGAACTTGTTATTTCTACCTATGAAGGCAGCTAAAAATGGAGAGAAGAAAGACTGAGAGAGGAATTTAGAACTAGGATGTGTTTCTCCTCCTCCCACCCAAGAAATGGAGTAGGGGGTTTGTTGCTCCCTTTGATCTCTTGTAGTTGGTGTCTGACTGTAGCGTGGGAGGTCTCGAGTCAGCTAGCCTGGCAGGTGGCTGACTCTTAAACCAAGGCTGCACTGGGGAAATTGTCAGAGCAAAGAGGCATGACTGCTTCCTGTGGTTTGGATAGTCTGCAAAGGTGAAGAGGCAGAGAGTGCACTTAGGACCTGCTCACAAGGGCCAGCTGAAAAGGTAGGCAGATCTCAGCACCGGAAAACTGTGGATACAGAGGGACCTGGCCAAAGGGAATGATGTACCCAAGAACGATGTGGCTCTCAGAGGGCCTGCAGATCAGAGATCACCTGAGACTGAGCTATAGTAAGGTGGTTGTGGGGTTCAGGGCAGACTTGACATATTAGTTGGAATTAAAATACCTGAGAAACACCTGATGCAAAAGAACACTGATACTCCTTTGTGCTCCTGAATAGGAGATAAATCTCCTTTAGGGAAGGTTTCCCTTTGAGAAACACACTTATCACCAGAGACAGGCTTCTGTTTGTATAAACAAACTTTGCTGCCTCTTTCCAAGTCCAAACACCTTTGTCTTGACAATTCCCCCTGTAAAAAAGCTGTCTGACTTTGCTACTTCCATAAGTCTCACATCTTTAGACCCCTTGTATGCAAAAAATTAAATTGTATTCTCCTGTTATTTCTGTTATTTCTCCTGTTAATCTGCTTTTTGTTATAGAGGTATGTTAGTTGAGAACAAGGGAAGGTAGAGAGAAGGGTGTTTTCCTTTTCACCAGTGATGATGGACTCCAGCCCAGGCCAGATGAGCTGAAAGAATCCCCAAATCATGAATTGTTCAATTTTCTGACTCACAAAATCATAAGACATCAAAAAACTGTGCTTATTTGAAACCATTATATTTAAGGTGCTTTTTTTTTTTTTTTTTTTTTTTGCAACAGTCCACTTTCAAGAACCATTAAAAATACTCATTTAGCAATGAAGGTAATTTAAAATATCTATACACACAGAGTCCAAGCCACTATTAAGACAGTAGCAATTATGTTAACAGATTTCCCTGCACATTACTATTCCCAGTGTTAAAGTACCAATCTAGGATTCCAGCAGCAACAGCACATAGGTAATGCAAAGGCAAGAGGCATTTATTTAATGACTTAAGTCAGGATCCAACGCTGACCTGGATCATGGATGGCTACATCAGGGCGAGTGAGGACCCCACCCACACAGTTCTCCTTTATCCCTTAGTGAGGGGTTTGGGGATGCGTGTACCATTTGGGTTGGCTAGCAAGGGGCTTGGGGATACGTACACCATTTGGGTTGGCTAGCAAGGGGCTAAGAGATAAGAGTCTTATCTGCCTAGTGAGGGGCTTTGTCATAGAAGGGGATGTTGTTGACTGGTGGCCAATGATGCCATATATGGTTGGCTTCTGGATGACATGGCCCTTATATCCATACAAAGTATGGATATAACAAAGTATGGATATGGATATAACCCGCCCCTTTCCATAGAAGCCTAACTTTTTTCCAAAAAAAAAATGGCTGCTTGATATCTGCTAACAAAATGGTTATTGTTTGATATTTAATACCAGTATTCAAGAAAAGGTAGAGGCTCTGAATTAGCACAGAAGTTTTTGCAGAATTCAGTCTCTCTTCAACAGCTGACCTTTTAAGATTTTAGTTACATATTACTGACAATTTTAATTATTTATCAAAGGATTTTTTAGTACCCATGGAAGAATAAATTTATGGGCCAGCTCAAGTTTTCATCAAAGACAGGATAAAAACTAGGTGTAGAAAATAAATGTTAAGAAACAAGATATTATGCAATTGCATGCTGTAAGGTCTGCTATCTCACCATGTCCAAGAACTGGAATCCTTTCATTCCTTTAGTTGTGTCTTCTCATCATCAAATATATTTATTCTAAATATTAAAACTGCTTGAGAGAGTGCAAGGGAAATAACACAGGTGAGTTCAACTCAAAGAACTAGGAAGATAATAGCAAATTGCTGCGCTATTGAGTTTTGGAGATGTTTGTTGAGTTGAAACAGAAAATGAGGGACACTATGTCTCTTGAAACCTTGAGATAAAAGTAAAAAATGTGCAGAGATATCAGAAATTACATCTTTTGGTCATGGAATTGACTTCATGTGCAGAAACTATTTTTGAACTTTCATTACATGGAGAAATAAATTCATATTTGTTTCAGCTTCTGTCAATGCATTTCTAGGATCCAGCCAAATACATTTAAAAATAAAACCATTACTTATTCATTCTTCAATACATTTATCAATTATTGATCTCCCTAGAATTATGATAGGGTTATGTGTGGATAAACCCATTGTAAGTTAAAAATAACTTAAGTAAGTTGAAAGTGTACTTAATACACATAGCCTATTGAGTGAATATAATAACTTAACCCAGTCTATCTAAAAATATGTTCTATATTAAGAACATTTAAATTTGCAGACAACTGGGCAAAATCATGTAGCACAAGACCCATTTTATAATGAATTATTGAATATCTTATTCAATACTTAATGCATCAAATGCTATACTGAAAAGTGAAAAAAGGAAATGTTGTACATATATTCACCATGACCATATACAGCTGAGAGCCCACCGAGGCTGAAGAACTGAACACCTACTGAAAATTAATTGCTAAATGATGGGGATACTACAGCAACAGGATCTTTGCTTTCTCTCTCTCTTCTGATGAGGCTCAGAGTAACAGGGAGATGGTTGCATACCCCTCGTGGTGCTCAGCTGACTGGGGTTGATCCTGCAGTCTCCGCCCAGCACCACCAGGAAATATTGTACAGTGTATTTCTAGCCCAAGAAAGGATCAAAATTCAGGATCCAAAGTATGGTTTCTGAGAGTGTATATGGCTTTCACACAGTGCACATGTAAAATAATACTCTTAGATTATAAAGTTGAAAACTCTTAGTGGGACCTTCACATGTCAGGACTGTCTGTGCATAATCAATACTCCCTTTATGGTGGTTGTTTCCATACTGGGGAGTAGGGCACAAGAAGTGGTGCACTTCTTGTGGATGCAAGAAGTAGGATACTGTAGTGGAGAAAGCAGATGGCAGTAGATGAAGAAAAGCCAACATTCAGATAATCAAATATCTACTGAAAAAGAGAAGCAGAAAAACAAGATAGAACTGGGACTGTCTTGAGTGCAATGGTCAAATTTGTGGACTTTTAATTTAAGAAGACAAACTGAAGTGAGAAATCAAAACCAATATATGGAAAAAGTAAAATGAAGATTGATGGATAAAGAAAATGGAAAACCCACACCAGGAACCACAGTGTAACTGTGGTCGTTGTCACCTTTGTTTGAAGGAAATGTCACAGAGGGGAACTGAGAAGGATAGCTGGGAGAGGGAGGAAGTCATGAATAATCCTACCTTGGAGAAAAGCCAAGTGGGTGTGGATTGGGCATGATGAGAAATTACTAGAAATTGCTCCCTCAGGCAAAACTCCCCCAATTTCTTCTATTTTTTCCCCAAAGCAGAGGAGTTAAAAGGGAAAGCTCACAAAAGCAGAGGTAATCATCATCAAAAATTACATAGCAATTACTCAAAGAGAAAATACATAGAAAAAGTATCTATCTAAGTCTGTGGGAGATAAGAGAAGTTCAGAAAAGAACCATGTAAAGCTCTTCACTCCTTATAGGCTTCCTTGAGAACCCCAACCCTACTTTAGTATGTTTTTTCAGCCTTCTCTCCAAGAGTATCTGAGCACAGGCTGCACAGGGAGAGCAGATGACTCTACTGAGACCAGAAAAGAGTGGCACCCAAGGTAACCCTGCATCCAGATGAGGGAGATAACTGAGACTTAACATCCAAGAGAGCGACAAGAAAACACATTTTGAACCACCCACTCTGCCCCTCCATATCACAAAGCCCAGGGGAACCCAAAGAAACCCCCAGAAAGACTTCAGAGCTCCAGGAAAATCAAAGCAGGATCCCAGTGGGGGTAGGGATTCTATCAAAGATAATCCTTCCACTCTGCATCAGGACCAAGACATGATCCAGGCACAGTACCACTAAATCAAAAACCATGTGGCAATATAATTCAGTATTTATTCACATGGAGTAGAATATAAATGAGTAAAGATTCGTTGGGATATCATATACAGATAAGCTGTGACCTAAGACAAGTGGAATAGCTCAACCAGGGCATAATTCAGGAGTATTTCACCATGATCTGTTTGCAAAATATCTTTACTCTGGAGAGTTAAAAAAGATGAAAGAAATGCCAGTGAAAGGAGAGGTAACAGAGAGAGAAAGCTTAAACTATATAACTAAGGCAAAAGGTTGGAGGCAAATTGGTTGCAGAAGGTACATTTTATGATTCTCCAGAAAGTAAAATTCTAAAAAAAGTGAGAGTTAGAACAAACCTAATGGCTGTCATTTTCTCACGTCACTGCTCAGAGTCAGTAAGCCAAGACAAGCAGCCTGCAAGTTTTACTTGGAGTTGTGAGGGGAACCACCAGAAGAACTAAAAATAAGAATAAAACCCAGAAAAGTCTGGAGGTGGAAGGAAGAGAGAGGAAGTGGGAGAGTGGTAATTTTCTCTTAGTCATAACAGAGTCAACAGATGCTCTGTGAGAGTTCTAAATTCAGAACAGAGGGCTAAGTGAGATACAAAGAATTATAAAAAGAACCACTACAAATACCAAAAACAGAATCTATGCCTTCCACATTACTAAGAGACAGGCCCACACATACACATATCCAAACATCAAACAAGTCTAAAATGGCAAAGACCAAATAACAGAAGATAGAAAAAAATGAATGCTTAAGTTATATGATATATTAAGACCAAGTATATGTTACTTTGATGTTATGTAAGATACTCTCATGCATCAAAAAAAAAGTGATATCTAGTTAGAAGATATTATTTTGAACCCAATTAAGAAAAAGAAAGTAGAAAAAATACAAGGCTAGAAGTGACAAGGCTATAGGAGACATAAAGAAAATCAGTGGGATCTTAAGTGAATTCTAGAGGTAAATTATGCAACAAATTTAAATACTATTAAGGAATAAGTGGCTTCTACCAAAATATAAAATATCCATGTCCACCCCGGTGGAAGACCAAAAGAAGATAAATGGATCCGCCCTAAAAAAAAGATGTACCCTATAGACCCATACCCACCTTTGGGTTGCCTCTGTGGGTACATCTAGAAAGTAGTCAAGAAAACAAGGTTTCTGGTTCTGATTTTTATATAGAAGAAACATAACATGCTTCCAGAAAATAAAGGTAGCACCAAAAATATTATGAATATAGATGCAGCAAGAATTCTTTTTTAAAAAGCTTTTTATTTATTTTTAAAAATTTATTTATTTATTTTTGAGACTAGGTCTTGCTATTTTGCCTGTGGAACTGCAGGCTCATGTTGCCCAGGGTACCACAGACTTAAGCAATCCCAGCCTCAGATTCCCTGGTAGTTGGGATTATAGGCACACACCACCACGCCCAGCTATATTTTGGGGACTCGTCTCACTACGTGCCCCCAGCGGGACTTGAACCTTGATCCCTGGACCTGGCCGCAGCAGCCACCTACAGGCATGTGCCACCATGCTCAGCCTAGATGCAAAAATTCTAACCAAAATATTGGTACTGGGAATAGAAGAAAACTTATTAAATAGGACAAGGACATATATCAAATACCAAATTCATGAAACCACCTAAATAACTGACTTTTAAAGCACACTGATCCCCTTAGTTTTCAATATTGCCTGAAATATTGTAATGAGTATAATAAAAATGATGATCTTGCCTTTTATTAGAATATAAAAGGTAAAGCTACACAAAGCTCCAGGTAAAAATTATGACCTTACTTCTGGGAATCTACCCAAAGAAGACCTCAATGTGGGTACAGTACAAAGAGACACCTGTGCTCGGATGTTTATTGCAGCACTATTTATAATTGCAAGGACATGGAAACAACCCAAATATCCCAAAACAAATGAATGGATGAAAAAGATGTGGTATATATACACAATGGAATATTACTCATCGATTATAAATGACAAATTCAATGAATTTATGATAACATGGATGTACCTAGAAGAAATTATATTAGCAGAAACAAGTCAGAAAGAAAAAGACAGAAACCAAATGGTCTCACTAATATATGGACAACCAAACGAAAGTACACAACTGGGGGTGGGAACCAACTGGAGCAGCCAGGGAGGGGAGGTGGTAGGTGATCCCTGGGGATTACAATGATGTGAAATATATATATATATATATATAATATTTATATAAATAAAAAAATTATGAGCTGAGTGAAACTTCTAGGTATAACTGAAAATCAGTGTGCTTTTTATCAAATAAGCAACTAACAAAAGAAATGTATATATATTCAATACATATACAGACACTCTTGGGAGATACTGCAAATTTGGTCCCAGATCACTATAATAAAATGAATATCAGAATAACAGAGTCACATGAATTTTTGGTTTCCCAGTGCATCCAGAGGTTATGTTTACATTACATTGTAGTTTATTAAGTATGCAATAACATATGTCTATACAAACAATATACATATTCCTAAGATGTATACTATGTTATAAAACCACATCATCTCAAAAAATATCACTTTTTTAAAAAAGAAAGACAAAAATACTTTATTACCAGGAGATGCTAACATCATGGAACCCTCAGCAAATGGTAATTGTGTTGATGGTACAGGGTCTTGCTTGAAAGGTAATGGATGCTAACTAATCAGGGCAGTGGTTATGGAAGGTCCAGATTGTTGTGCAATTCTATAAAATAAGACAATAATGAAATCTGACATAGTCATGGACTCATCCTTTCATAAAATATTTCTCTGTCTCATGTAGTGCTGATTGATGCATTCTACCCACTGTGGGACTTACAAAACTGAAGCCATTGATCACCCTCATCATTATGCTATCAGCTAAAGTTATATAATATTCAAAGTTCTGTGTTGTTATTTGAACAATGTTTATATCATCTTCACCAAGAGTAGGTTCCATCCCAAGAAATCACTTTCTCATCCTAACAAACAGCTGATTATCTGTTAAAGTTTTACTATGAGAGTGCTGTAAATCAGCACCAACTTCAGGCTCCACTTCTAATTCTGGTTCTTGCTTTTTCCATCACATCTGCAGTTACTTCCACTGAAGTCTTGAGCTCTTCAAACCATCCTCAAGGATTGGAATCAATTTCTTTCATATTTCTATTCATATTGAAAGTCTGACCCACTCCCATGAGCCATGAATGTTCTTAATGGCATCTTGATAAGATTTTTTTTCAAATACTTTGCTATCCATCAGAGAAATCAATATTAAAGATGGCTATAATCCTAGGAAAAGTATTTCTTAAATAATTAGATTTGAATGCCAAAATGTCTCCTTGATTCATTAATGGATATCATGTGAACAGTCATGAAAATAGCCTTCATGTCCTTGTCCATCTCCATAATAGCTCTTAAATGACCAGGTACGTTGCCAGGGAATACAAACGTTTTGAAAAGACTTTATTTCTAAGGAGTAGTTCTCAACAGTGGGCTGAAAATATTCAATAAACCATGTGGTAGACAAATGAATAGTCAACCAGCCTTGCCATTTCATTGCTAGAGAACTCAGGCAGAATACATGCAATCTGGTTCTTTAAGACCCTGGGATTTCTGGAATAGTAAATGAGCATTGGCTTCAATTTAAGGTCACCAGCTGCATTAACCCCTAACAAGAAAGTCAGACTGTTCTTTGAACCTTTGAAGCCAGGTATTGACTTCTCCTCTCTAGCTATGAAATTCTTAGATGGAATATTCAAGTACACGGTTTATTTTATGTACATGGAAATTCTGTTTAGTATAGTCTTCTTCATTGAAGATATAAGCTAGATTTTTATATTATTTCATACATTTACTTATGTTATGGAGATGACTTTTTCCTTTTCTATCTCAAGAGCCAACTTCTTGTTTCAGTCTTTACTTTGGCAGCCTCAACAATTCATTTACTCTTCAAAAATGAGAGACCTAGGGTCTTGCTCCAAATTGGGCTTTGCCAAAAGAGAATTATGCAAATAGTTTACTCTTCGTTCTAGATGACTCAACTTTTTCCATATCAGCAACAAGAATATTTTGTTTTCTTATAGTTCATATGTTCAACAGAGTAGCATCTTTCATTTCCTTCAAGAACCTTTTTTCTTCAATCACAACTAAGTTAACTGACTCAAAGGTCTACTTTTCAGCCTTTGTTGGTTTTACACATATCTTCTTCACTAAACTTAATCATTTCTAGCTTTTGATTTACAGTAAGAATCTAGCAACTCTTCCTTTCACTTGAAATCTTAGAATCCATTACAGGGTTACTAATGGACTCAATTTTAATATTGTTATGTCCTAAGAAACAGGGAATAGGCCCAAGGAAAAGGAGAGAAAAAAAATAGCTGATCTGGGCTGCAGTCAGAACACACTTTTGCTAAATTCACTATCTCATGTGGCCTAAAATAATTGCCATGAAATAATTACAATAGTAACAACAAAATCACTGACCACAGGTCACTGGAACAGATATCATAATTATGAGAAAGTGTGAAATATTGTGAGAATTATCAAAATGTAACACAAAGACATAAAGTAAACACATGCTGCTGAAGCAATGATCACAATAAATTTGCCCAACACAGGATTGCCAGAAGTGTTCAAACTATAAAAGTTGTATCATTTACAAAATGCAATAAAATGAGGCAGGCCAGTACATTATATATACAACAATAACAAAAATCTTTAGGAGATATAAGGGTATTTGAAAAAGAATGTCATGGTGCACAAAAAAAAAAAAAAAGAAAAAAGAACATCACAGTGCCTATGTAGAAAAAAATGACATTGAGTGTTAGTGGAGAGGATAAAAAGACTTTTTTCATAAACATACTAATTTCATAAAAATTAATATAAAATGAAATAAAATTCTAAAATACAATCTTTCAATTCTAATAGTAAAGATTTGATCATTCAGACCAATCCTTCAGCTAAAACAAACTTTAAAACACAGATATGATTAAAAAAAACTTTTTAAAAATAGCTGAAATCCCCCAAGAGCTTAGGAAATTGGTAAAGAAAAATTAGTAGCTTATGAAATTCAGATAAGTTAACACAGAGACACATAAAATATGTAGGTGCCAAGGCAGATATTAATATCAGGGGGCTCTGGGTGTAGACACAACATACATACACACACACAGAGACAGACAGCACAGATATACATGAACCTATGGACTCAGACACAGAGAGACATTAAAATAGATAAGATAAATACCTATATGCATATGTGACCGACGTAGGGTAAATCTGGAAGATGAGCACCACCCTCTATGGATTTGCTACATGGTGAAAAGAATCTGACTTGGAAATAAGAGGAAGAATAAGTGAATGGAAGAACCAAACTTAAAATAATGGGGCATGGAACATTTACTTAAACCCTAGTTTGAGATTATTTCTATATGTAAAATTATATATGTGCATCTAAATGCAAAAAAAGTGAACAGATTAATACAGTATGAAAATAAAACAATCAATACCCAATCATAAGTTGTTTCTCATTGACAGCTCTAACAAAGTTATATTAAAGTTCCACAAACACATAAGTAGAAAAATCCAAGAGACAAAATGGGATTTGCAACCTTAATATCTGAAAAGCTTGGACTCAAAGCAGAGAAAGGACAGGGTAGAAGTTGCACTCAGTAACAAAGCCAGGCTTCCCCAGGGACCGGGTTCCAGGATCACTGACGGAAATCAGTACAGGTGTCAAGGAGAGATTAATGGTTAGTACTCTCATCAGACACGCAGAAACAAGTGAAAAGTCAAAGATTCTGAATGACATGTTTGTTTTCAGTGTCCAGGAAATACTGACATAATTTAACCACATAGACCACAAAGACAAACCACAATAAAGTCAAAAGAGGGAAATCTAGGCCATAAAAATCACATGCTCTGCTCCAAGTGTGAGATAGCTGCAAGTGATCATAAAAAAAATGAATAAAATTGCTTAGAAATTTTTAAAATGTATAAAATAGGTTGCAACAGGGAAGAGGTGAAAATGTAGAAAACAATTGTAAGGAAGTGAACAATCAAATATTTTAAGATATACTAATTTTATTAGAATATTACTGATTACTCACAAAAATTTCTAATTTTTGTGTCATCCAACATAAATGTATAAGCTATAAGACTTATAATATATTCACACTTTTCTTAAAAACAACTGGTAAATATAGTTTTGAACATTTGCTAGAACTCTCTGTGCGATTGATAATATTTATCTGTTCTGTCTTAACATCAAAACTATGAGTAAAGCATTCCTTCTTGCCTCATCATATGTTCTCTTAGTTCAATAGTTACATTAATATCTTGCTGTTTGTTTTCTGTGAACAAATACTCATGACACCAAGATTTTTTTTTTTTTCAGGTTTTTCTCTTACTAGGACTTTAGAAGGGACTTTTCCCCTTCCTATCCACAACTGTTTTGGAAAGATTAAAATGTCAAAGACAAAGGGGAAAAAAATTCACTCAAAAACAACCTGGTTTAAAGACCACCTTATCTAAATCATGTCTTTCTGCAGTCAATGAAATAGGCAGCTTAGCAACATTGTAAAGTTTTCATGCTACTTTCAGAAAGCAGTGATATATCTCATTAAAAATATTTTCTGTAAAAAAATTAAAATGCATTTCCATTCTCTATTAATCTTCTTGATAGAGGGTGTCTACCCCCCCTGGCTGTCATTGTCTTCTGTTTAAGATTGCAGATTTTAAGAAAGATATGCTAAAATGTGAAAATGGCCTTGATTAGAAACTCCCTTCAGAAAGACACAAGGGGGAGGAAGAAGTAAAACAGGTTTTTTTTCTTTGTAATGTGATAACTCAAGGAGCTGTTCCTGGAAGACAGGGAAACAGAAATAAGGATATATAAAGAGGGTTGGAACAAAAAAAGAGATTCTAATTCTAATTCTGATTCTGATTCTGCCATTTGTGGGATGAAGATGTGAGCCATGTGAGCTTGGCCATGTGGCCAAGACCTGGGGCCTGCAGCCTTTGGCTGACCCAGGCTAGGAGTGTGTCTGTTAAAGAAAGTTAAGAAGTTTAAAAATTTAAACTCCATGTAAAAAGTTTGTTTTGCTGAGTTTAACAAGTGTCTGGGAGAGGTCGTGTGAAAGTCAGGCCTAACAAAAAAGTAGACTTTGCTGGTTCCAGTACTATGGAGTTTCTTTTTACTACCTGGAGGAGGACAAGGAGAAGACAGCATAAAAGAGTTGTAGCACGCCAAAGGAGCACACCAAAAAAAAAAAAAAAAAAAGTCTTCAAGCATGTGGAGATGAACTCTGACTGATGTTGGTAAAATGATCAGGACTGAGAGACTGAGGATTTTTAGACAAATTGGGGAAAGGACTTTGAACAATGTTTAGAAAGGTTTTGGACAATGTTAAAGTATTTAAAGTTTTACTTACATGTTTCCTTTTATAGTAATTTAAACATCACTTTGTTTAGTAATAAATTAGTCTGCACTCTTAAGAGCCTTGCTTTGACTTAAGATTTTGGTAAGAAGGCTGGGGATGGTTAAAAAAAAAAAAAACCATGGAAGTCTAAAAGGGTAAATTGAGGCAAAGTAGTCTAAAGTTTAAACTGTGTTTCTAAGTTTTTGTTTTTTAGTCTGAGAGAGGGGAAAAGAGCTAAGAGAAACTGATAGCTGATTTTTTTTTACCGACCAATAGTAGGTAAAGAGTAAAATGCTAATTAATGCTCTGAGCCTGCTTCAGGGAAAAGTAGGCAAAGGTGTTCAAAGTACTAGCTCAAGGCAAAAAAATCTTTTTTTTCTCTTTTTATCCGGTTTCATTCTGATAGTAATGCATAGCAATTTTATTATGAATGATTATAGTAGGTCTTCAGAAACCTGTCTGTGTTACCACTTCTAAATTAAATATACCTAGGTAGTTGGTAGATTTTAGTAAGATGCTTCTTAAAGTAACTAAGTAAGAATAACAAAGTACTAACAAAGTACTAAGTAAATATACAACTTAAAGACTAAACTATGACAAACATGAGTTATGAATTCCTGAAAATTCTCTAAACCACCCTATGACTGAGATTTTGTTTTCACAATTCATCAGTAGCATAAATACCTTGTCCCTGGTCTTAAGCAATTAGATGAACTGCAAAGCTCAATTCCTTTGAGCTGACTGGTCATGTCACAAAATGCAATATTGAAACTAGGTTAAAAAAAAGGAAAAAAAGGCTTTTTGACTTGAACATGAATACCTATGCCTGCTTCTCTTTAGGAAGCAGGCTCAAAACAGTTAATTAGCAATTTTACTGTTTTTCTACTATGGGTATGCAAAAATTAACAGCTTTTTTCATGTAAGTAAAACTTTAAATTACTTTAATATTGTCCAAAACCTTTTTTAACATTGTCTAAAGTCCTTTCCCCACATTGTTTAAAAATCCTCAGTCTCTCAGTCCTGATCATCTCACTAACATCAATCAGTCAAGAGTTCATCTCCACATTCTTAAAAACATCTTTATTTAGCGTGCTCCAACTTCTCCTAAATAAAAACATCTTTATTTAGCGTGTCATGCCATCTTCTCCTTGTCCTCCTCCAGATAGTGGAAAAACCTCCATAGTACCAAAACCAGCAAGCTTTACTTTCTTCTAAGGCCTTGCTTTTTCACAGCCTCTCCCAGACACAAGTTAAACTCAGCAAAACAAACTTTAACATGGAGTTTAAGTCTTTAAACTTCTTAACTTTCTTTTACAGACACACTCCTAGCCTGGGCCAGCCAAAGGCTGAAGGCCCCAGGCCTTGGCCACATAGCCAAGCTCACATGACTCACATCTTCCTCCCACAAATAGCAAAATCAAAATCAAAGTCAACATCCCTTTCTTTGTTTCAACCCTGTTTATACATCTTTATTTTTGTTTTCCCGCCTTCTAAAAACAGTTCCTAAGTTATCACATTACAAAAAAAAAAAAAAAAAAAGAACCTGTTACACTTCTTTCTCCCCTTGTAGCTTTTCCAAAAAAAAAAATTCTAATAAAGGCATTTCTCACATTTTAGCATATCTTCCTTAAAATTTGCAATCTTAAAAAACAATAACACCCATATTGATAGGTGCCCCCCATATTGATAGGGGGTACCTATCAATATGGGAAAGATAATTATCACAATTTTACTTAGGCTTTCAAATACAAATATTCTTAAATGCTATTGTTCAGAATGACTATTAACTAATGGTTTTGCCATGTGGTATACAATAAATTTAACTATAAAACAGAATTAAATTATAAAATATAACAAGTTATAATGCAACAACTTTAATCTGCCAAGAGAACCACTTAGAAAGGCAAATCTTATGGCATATTTTCATTAATAGAAATATTTCAGGGCTTCCATGTGTCATTTGCAATTACTCTAAAATTTGAAATATTTCTCTTGTCATTATTCCTTAAACTCCCACATCTGCCAGCCATTCCTCCTTTCTTTCTGTTCCTCATGTGAATCATGCTGACAACTCGAGGGACTTCATCAGTAATCTATTCTTACTAGTACAGCGTATCTCATTTTAGTCACACACAATATCAAGACTCCCTCCAGGACTCAGCAGCTGGAAAATGGTATAGCCAGGATGACAACACAGTTGCAGGCTTTTGCTATTAAAATTTTTCCTTTTGTTTTACAAAACGAATGTAACAGCAAAACAAAGAATGGAATAGTACAGTTTAAAACATTAAAATAACATGATTCTTTTCAAAACTATGTCCCCATGTGCCTTTGGTATTCCCCATTCTCATATCAAAACTTAGTAGGATAATCTGTGTACTTTCCACACTTCCACCACATCCTTTAATAAATTAAAACACCATGGCATTTGTACATTACATGTGGTATATATGTACTGTCTGAGCATGCATACATGCTTTTACATGCACCTACTTCAATTCTCTAATGGTCTGAATTTTTTATTTATTTTACCCTGAATTTATAGTCTTATTTCCTTATTATTTTATAATATATTTGATATCTCCTGAGCACTACTGCTATTTATCTTTTCACATGATTTTTTTAGCAATTTGTATAATTTTTCCTGCATGTGAGCTTTAAAATGAGCTTTTCATATTCCATAAAAATGTTCTCAAAACTTTGAATAAGATTATATTAAATTTCTCAGTTTGGGGACTAAGTGTAACTCTTCAAAAAGTGTGATCATTATCTGTACACATCTTCAGGTAAGATGTTATTGTGTTTTCTTTTTTCATTTGGCAAACCTAGTCAACTGAGTCAATAAACTTTTCTCCCAAACTATAGATCAGCTTTATTCTACAACACAGAATTTTTTCCTAAAAATGTTTTAACATTCACCCTTTAAATTGGACCTGACATATTTGCTGAAGTTTTTGAAGTATCTTCACAATTTTCTTAGAATATTTTACAGCTTAAATTAATTTTAATCATGCTATTTTCTGAAAACCGAAACCACTATAACAGATCTTCAAATTCTTTGACCTAAGTCCTTCCAGTGATCTTTTAGTGCCCTCTGAAACCCTGTGACTTTCTTCTGGTTAATTTCTGCAACTCACTGACTTGCTCACCACCTTCATGGATGTGGCATGTCTTTTGAGTTTCAAGAACTAGGAGCAGAAAACAAATGTTTGACATTAAAGAAGGAATCAACAATGGAAATGTCTCAAGTGTTTTCAAAACATCCACATTCTTTGACACCTCTGCTAACAACCCAATCAGCCTTACCTAGCAACAGGTGAACCCCACCTGTGAGAACTTCTCCCTTACAGAATGAGCCCTCAGTTCTCTTTGTAGGCTCCAAGTCATACTCCTCTGATGCCCTTATCTGAAGGGAGGATGGAGCAAAGCATCTGTCACTCCAGGACTATTCCAGATCTTACATTCAGCACAACGGCTGTGATCAGTCAAGAAAAGTTGGAGTTTGTGTGAAAGAACAGCTGCAACTACAAAAGAAAGGGTGTGCAGACATAAGTCCAGAAACCTAATAATACGAAAGATAACACCAGCTTCTATTTATCACCAGAAGCTGGGTACCATCATTCTGTATTAATGTCACTTTAATCATCATAATAACTACACAGTGTAAAATTCACATTGACTCCATTTTCTAATTAAAATAGTCAAAGCTCAAAAAGATTAAAAGGTGAAAGATTATATGATCTGAAGAGAAACCAGAGTATAAAACTCAAAAAGATTGAAGAACTCTGCTAAGGCCACACTACTAGCAAGAAGTAGAGCCAATATTTAGCAAAAATTAATTTTGACTTATCTTCTCAAAAAAACTTAGATATTTAAAAACAAAAATTCAAGGTTTTAGATCAACAACTGTCATTTATAGAACTTAAACATTCCTCCATGTCAGGAAGCGAGAGAAAGTGAGAATGTTAACTCTGTTGTAAATATCACTTCACAGACCGTGTTTCTAGTGTTCTGTGGGTGTTCAAGAAATCACTAATTTATGTCCACATCTGTTGATATTGAGCATATGGGAAATGACATGCTTATCATTCTGTACAAAAGCAATACATATTTACCAGCTTTCCACAAAAATCTGGACTATCCAATATTTTGGGTTTTTTCTAGTTTTAGCATAGGAAGACATTTCAAATTGCATTTTGTGAACAAGAAAGTCTTAGAAACATTATCAGGTGCTACCACACTGACATTATCCGGACCATGACCTGTTCTCAATAAAACAGGAACACAGATGGAGAATGTGATCTAGGAGGAACAGCACATGACCTCTGCCTGCCTGTTTTCTTTGAACCTCTGGGCTAACCCAGCCCACAGCTGAGAGTCCAGATTTATTCAATGAAGAGATCAAGAACTCTTGTACCTAATTGCTTAGATTCAAATTAGACAACCTCCTGGTGGCTCACCTTGCCTGAATACTTCCTGTGTCTTTGAAAAAGACAAGGTTTGTATCTTCCTCATGGAATTAGTCTGAAAGTTCAACATGGTGAGGCATGTAAAGTACTTAACCTGGTACTGGGCATATAAAGTACTTAACCTGGTACTGGTTCAATAATAGCAATTATATAGGAGCAATAGTTTGTTTCTAACAACCATTACTCAGGTAGGATGGGAATGAGAGGACTGTATACTATAAGCACTTGCCTGGAGTTTTGCACCCCAGAAAGGCATTGGATCTCTACCTTGATGGGGACAACCAAGGAAGGGTACTAATTCAAATGCTCTTACACCAAAAGGGGTAATAGTTACTTGCTGTTTTCTTTCTTTAGAAAAGGGAATTGCCACCTTACAATAATAATCTTAACTACCCACACCTGCCACTCCAACCTTTCTAACCTCTACCCTTGACAAGTTCATTTCTCCAAGCAACTTCAGGTATGTTATGGCCGCTGATGGCTTCTAGCACCTCCATTTCAGGCTCACTGCCAGAGATGAACAAGCTTCCTCTCCCTGCAGTGTAGCTGGAAATGTTCTGGAAGGCTGTTTTGGACCTTGAGTGGGTCTCACACCAACCTCTGGGGTTTAATCCTATTACCAGAAGGAAGGAAAATAGAAAGCAGAAAATACAAAAGCAATAGATACCCTTCAAATACCTCCATGAAAATTGTAGCTCAATTTGGCACATTATCATGTGTGTGAGTCTATAAAAACCCTTGGAAGGAATTTCAATAATTACAACTATAAATTTAAATAGCTATCTGCCAGGTTTAGAAAGACTACCTTATCAGTTTCCTTAGGAAGTCATTTTTCTCTTGAGAAAGCAGCACAATATTTGCGAAAAGGAAAAGAAATAATAAGAAATGTGTGAAATGACATTGAATAAAAATAGATTTATAAAGATAACTCAATAGAAGTGTTTTCACTGCTTGTAATTTATAAGCTGCCTGATAATTCACCTCACAGGTTTTTTTTTTTTCTTTTTACTTACTTTTTTTTTTTGTAAAATTTTATGTCCAGCTGAGAATACATCACTCCAAGATTAGCTTAGGTGAAGTTCTCACCACAGATAAAATTGACTTCCATTCCTATGGGGAGATGTTGATGAGCCCTTTTCCATAATATCATCAAATAATACCAGCAGGAGAACCACGCTGGGTAAACAATGATTTTCTCCTCGTCCCCGTAGGGTCTGGCAGAGTATGGCGAGTGCCCTGGGCAGGAAGGGCACTCAGGAGACACTAATTAACTGTGACAGCTGTGAAGATGGTTTTTCCTCCCCAAAATATATTTGGAGACACAAAAAGAAACCCAGCCTTCAAAGAAAAAAGTATCAGTAATGACTTGTTAGCGGTAGTGTAGTGAGGGTGTGAGGAGACCCTACAGCTTCACCTTTAGTTATTTAGAAATTGTTATTGATAATTTTGCACTTTCTCCTTCCTACTTGAGCAATATAAGAAGGCTTTTGGCTTTTTTTTTTCATGGTAGCATAGATTTATAACATTATATATGCTTTAGAGATACAGGCTCACAGCTCCTGCGATTATGCTACCACATCTTACCACTCACCTGCAACTCACAGCCCTCCACCCAAGACAAGCTCTCAAGTT
>PVHY01011586.1:29268-47509 GCA_004024945.1 Uropsilus gracilis | reverse complement strand
AGAGAGAGAGAGAGAGAGAGAGAGATGCATTCTTGCCATCCTACTGCCCTCTCATGGAATCATGAGCAAAGTGACTGCTGATAGTGAGACAGGGTACAACTAACTACTGAAGAAGAGATCCATATTGGACCTGCAGCAGGAAAAGAGGGGTAGTTCAGAGGATCCAAGCTCTACACACTGAGATAAAAGCCATTTTCAAAGACTGCTCCAAGCATAGGCAGTTTTGATCTGAAACCTTCCCCCATTCATCCCCACCACTAACCTGCCCCACGTGGAAAAGTCCTAGCTCCTGCCTGAGGTTAGAACATGGGACTCCAACACTACATGTGGCAAAAGGAACTAAAATTGCAGGGATGCTAGAGACTGGGTGGGAGGTGTAACAGACACCTCCCACTACAGACACTTCCCCCCTCACACTGGGTTGATTATTTATATTATATTAAAGAGGCTATAAGAAGTATGTTCGAAAGTTTCCACTCCTCCAAAGAAACACAGATCATCCATTAGAAGGGGAGCTTTTGGTAATCCAGCACAAGTCAAAGAAGAAAATCTCTTTGTTGATATTTATAATCTGCTATGAGTAAAAATTAACTGGTCCAGAGTCAAAGTGCATCATGATCGACCCCACTGGAATCTTTGCACATCACACATCCACTCCACCCAGGACCCAGGAAAGTCAAGGAAGAAACGGTGCAACACAAGCTGCCAAGCCACCCTCTGCCATAGCCTGGTTCATCCACTCAACCTTCTGCTCACTCTCTCAACTGCTCACTCTCTCAACTGCTCAGCAAAACAGCCCCACATGCTTCCTATTTCCAGGCAGAAGGCTAGGGTGCATGAATTTGCTAGAATCTCTACCCTCAACATGCAGTCTTGTCTTCATTCTCCAAAAGCAAGCCAGCCATCAATTAATTCAGTTGATGCCCATTCCCATTTATGACCATGGGACTAGGCTCAAAACCCAGGTGTTTGTCTCAATTCTATCGCTATTACAAGGTATCAACCGTCAATGAGAAGAAACAAAGGTACTTATCAACAAAAAAAAGGAACCAGCTAGAGTGAAGGCCTGGCATTTAAACTAACCAGGCCAGGCCCCACTCATGGAGAAGTAGTTACAAAGTAGACTCAGACCTGGTTAATAAGATAGGACATTGTGGGGGGCTGGAAGTGTCACATTTGGCAGAAAATTCTAGTCAGTCAAAATTTAATTTTAACTGTGGCTAAAATTGTGCAGAATCAAGAATACGGAGAGACTCTGGAGTAACAGAGAAAGTCCAGCTATAAAGGGTCTTCTCCCAGTAGTTAGTTGGGTTATATGGGAAGGCCCAGGTTCAGCTCAGGTCTTAGCACAAACCAGGGCCTTACAGCCAGAATCTGCAAACTCAACCAGTCTACATTAAACCCAGGTTCTCAAGGTGGCAGAAGACTGAGAGAAGAATCAGAAATAAAAGACCATGACAAAGGATAATAAGGATATGCATGAAGAGATAAAAAGAAAACAGCTAAACCCACTGTGTGAGCACTTTAGTTTGGTAAGTTTCGTGATCATTCTGATAAAGATGTGAGTGATTTGTTTCATCCCTAAAGTGTTTCAAGTCTTAAAGAATTTGATTTAGACTTGTGAAAGAAGTTTCACTACATTTTCAACAAACATTTAAAGGTTTGGGGAATCTGTATTGTTAACTTCATTATTTATTGCTTGCTTATATGAATGCACAAACTAGTTGGAAAACTGTTGTTACAAGTTAAGTTGAAAACTAGATAAAAGAGCACATAGTAGGGAATGTTCCTTTTCAAGTACAAAAACAGACTTGGAGGTTTTTTAAGCTACAAAGACATGATAGATTTTAGGTTTTGCTTGTTTTACAGATCATTCTGGTGGCAGAGAAGGACACACCACAGAGAAAAAGACTAGAAACAACAGGACCATGGAGGCAGGTGGGGGCAGAAGAGTCTGGAAGAGCCTAAAGCTATTCCCATTCGTATTCTGCATTTTGCAGCCCTTGCTTTGCTCCTCAGTCACTTGCCTAAAACATCCTTTACATCCTCCATATTCAAAACCTACTCTTCAAGTGAGGGCCCCACAGCAAAGGTGCAAATTGAGGCAGAGAAGATGATTTACAATGGTCATTCACAGATGCCTGTATCCATAGAGAAGTTTCTTCACCAACACTGGGTAGGGGTGAGGCCCCCAAAACCAGATGCCAGAACCATAAGGTAAAGCAGCAAAACAACACAGAGAAGGGCTTGTAGAAGACAGCCTGCAATAAAACATGGACAGACCACAAATAAATATAGACTGGCTGCCCAACACAAGGTTAACACTGAAAACCTACCAGCACAGTTCACCTGGTCCCAAGAACCCAGTCCCTCACCCAATGAAAGAACACTGCCACAGGAAAGAGAGAGAGACTAATGCACTTAACACAGACTAGCAGACAACAAAGAGAGGGGTTTGAGTGAACAGAGGGGGCGCCAGAGGAGGGGGAGGTTGTGATTTAAAGAATAAAAATGAAAAAAATGTGGTATGTATACACGATGGAATATTACTCATCAATTAAAAATGACAAATTCGACGATTTCATAACAACAAGGATGTATTTAGAAGAAATCATATTAACAGAAACAAGTCATAAAGAAAAAGGCAGAAACCAAATGGTTTCACTAATATATGGGATATAGTGAAAAAAAAAAAAAAAAAAACAAAAGCCTTGAGGAAAGTCAAAACAAACTAAGCACCAAACTGAAGCACACAACTTTGAGCAGGAGGGAAAGGGGGGGGGGGGAAGGAGGGGAAGGGGGCGGGCAAATCCTTGAGAATACAGTGTTGTGAAATTTATATGTAAATTTTTAAAAATTATAAAAAAAATAAAGAATAAAAATAAATAAAATTTAAAAATTAAAATTAAAAAAAAACTACTTTTCAAGACCCAGGTAAAATATCCCTCCACCAAGTTTCCCCTGATTTCTAGGCAAATAATTTCTTCCCCTCCTCCAAAGAGTATGCCTATGCTATTGCTCTTCACACATACTCTTTACCTGTTTTATAGTTTCCTAAATATTCATTTACTCACACGTACTGAACACTTACTAACACCAAGTATCCAGTGTTCTTTCTGCTAACTGCAAACCAACCAGGTCCATATCCTACAGTTATCTGATTTTCCCATAGGGCCTGGCACCATGGTCTGCTTCAGAGGCAGCATTCAACAAAAATTCATAATCTTAAGATGTTTCACCTTTCAAAACCTCTGGTGGCTCCCAATGCCTGTGCAACTCAAGCCAAGCTTCTCAGGAGATGATCAGTTACTCCATGATCCAACCCAACTTACCTCCACAACCCTATGTTCACTCCTCTATCCCATGCACTCTAAACTCCAAAGAAGGTGCCTCATCTTCCCCACACTCACTCCATATCTCTACCTGTGCAGTGCCCTGCACTACTGACTTGCCCAGTCCCACCTGTCACCCTTCTGACTCACCTCAGATGTCAGTTTCTCATTGAATCCATATGGCATCCATATGGACAGGAGACCCCTAGCTCTCCCCGACCATGACACTGTCTCTCTGGTCACTTAAGTCTCTCTTTTATGAGACTGCAAACTCTCAGAGGGAAGTGATTACATATAATTTATGCTTCTATGACCTATAGTCATAGTCAGTAAAGTTACTCATGTAGAAATATTCAATAAAGGTGGTTATTCAATAAAAGAGTAAATGGATAGATTGCTTGCCCACCCCACAACCTGGAAGTTCCATCCAGACAGGACCTAGGACAAAACAGGTCTCTTTACAAATATGCATTCCCCTAAGGAGAAAGGCATGTGAAGTAAGGTGAGACAGACCAGGCAGAGGCTCTCTGGAAGGGTTTCAGGCTCTCACCTCATACTCAAAGTCACCTCCCAGCGCCCCAATGTCCAGGTGCAAGTTCTTAAGGAGTTCACTTGAGCTGCGCACACTCTAAAAACAAAAATGATTATGAGTGGTAAGTCAGAGGACTATGCCCAGTTCATGGTGAGAGATAAGAAACTTCTGGTTGGCTATGCTTTCTAGGTCAGACACATGAAGTACACAGACTGGGTAGAAATGAAGCGGTGCCTGGAAAGTCACTCTTACTCATTTTCTAAGTACCACAAAGGTTAGCCAAGGGGTAAAAGCAACCCAAATGTCCATCAATGGACAAGTGGATAAAGACAATGTGGTATACAGACACACATGGCTTAGTATGGGGACATGTTCTGAGAAATACATCATTGTATGAAGGTCACAGGAACAATCACACAAACCTAGATGGTCCAGCTACCACACACCAAGGCTGCAGAGTCCACTGAGACTTCCATTGTATACGCGATCTGTCCTGATTGAAACGTTAAGCGATATATGGCTCATGTAATGGAATATTATTCAACCCAAAAGGGAATGAAGTTCTAATACATGCCACAGCATGGGTGAACCTTGAAAATAATTTTGCAACTAAACTTATATTAGTTTCATAAGAAACTATGAAATAAAGACAGGTAGAAAATGAGAAATATTGTATGACTGCACTTACATGAAATAGCTAGAGTAGGCAAGGTCATCAAAGACAAAATCAATTAGAGGTTCTTAGGGTCTAGGAGGAGCGTAGAATGGGGAGTTTTTGTTTAATGGCAGAGTTTCTATTTAGGATAGTGGTGAGGATCACATGTATATGTAATGAAGGCCACTAAATTATATACTTAAAGTGGTAAAAATGATTAACTTCATGTTACATGTATTTTACCACAATAAAAAAAAAAAGTCCCCACAAAACAACAGCAGAGGGTTTCTAGGCCAGGAAGAGGGTTCGTTATTACCTTGTCGCTCTCCACTTCATCCTCCTCGTTGGTCTCCGCCCCCAAAGTCAAGAGGTTGAGAGCATTCTTGTCCTCATGGACAGAGCCCGAGAGACCCTTTGGATAAGCAGAAGTCTTGAGACCCTGTGGAGGCTCCAAAAGAGGAAAGGAAAATTAAGGAACTTACTAGGAAGACCTTCAGAATGCTTTCCCCACTCTCTTCTGTTTCCTAGACCATCTCCACCATGACCATAAAGCTGACCCTACTAACTCCAGCGCATACAACTGATCCCTCCCTTCTCCACCTCCTACTGTGCCAGCCCCATGGACTGGGAAGTTAGCACTGCATATCCTAGGGCTGGGTCTATGCCCAAGTCCCAGAGCCCATGCCCACCATCATAGAGATGTGACTCAACTACTAAAGATAATGAACTTTGAGGCCCCAGCCCACAACCTCTGTTCTCATCTCTGGGCCAATGTACCTGCAGGGCACATGGAAGACACATAGTATCTAAATATACTGAACATAAGAGACGGTAGTTACCAGGGTAAGTTCTCCGAGCTGACCAGACTCCACGGAGCTCCCCAGGCTCACACTCTGAGACCCACGAAGAGGAGCAGCAGACGGAGTATCCAGCAGGCCTCGCAGTGGAGCGAGGCCCCCAAGAGGAATGTGCACTGGGGCTAAGGAGGAGCCGAGGGCCTGGGCCACAGAAAACAGCTTGTTACAAACCCAAGAAACCACATGGCTCTGACAGTGTCGGAGACAGATACAAAAATAAAACATCTAAATCCTGCCCGCTCAAATTTAAACCACCTCCGTTCAGAGGCTCTAATGAAACACAACATCCAGAAATTACCATTGTGCCAACTATGTGAGAAATCACAGGCTGGTTTCCTGATTCTCAAAACTCTGCCGCTATGGCACCATGAACAGCTCCCTCGCATCTGGCAGATGCTGCTAAGAGTCCTGCTCTCCTTTCAGAAGGAGCATGAGCGGGGGGAGAACAGAGACAAAAGCCTCATCTACCAGAAGGAGAAGTCTCAATAGATAAATTTTAAAACTGATGAATCAAGGAGAAAGCAGCCTCCGCATACTACTTACAAATATGGAAGCACCAGAAAAAAGCCGTTGCCATGAGGGAGGGGTACACACCCAGGAACTAGAGCATTTTGTTATATGCCTTCTGATACTATTAGACTTTGCCTGGCTATGGGCAAAAGCTACTCTGATTAAAGTAGCCTTTACTAGTAAAGCTCTACATGAGCAAGAAAAGAAAAAGTCTCTTCCCCTTTTCACTGATGAGGAAAATGACTAGAAGGAAGCTGACCAAACCAGGTCACCTTTTCCCTGTTCTGTGAATGGCCAAAGGAAGGCTTCATGTCAGTGAGGAGTAGGGACAGAACTCGGGCTAGGAGTCAATTTGTGAGGCCTGGGGCTGCTCACAGACTCCCAGATTCTCAGCTGACTAATCTGTAAGGTGGAGATGATGAACATCTTGCTACTTGCGGAGGTTGGTGGAGAAGGTCAGAAGAGATTTTTTAATACATCAGGGTGGTTCAGGGCTATACCACCTGAGGGACTCACTACCAGAGTGTGGGCTTGTCAGGACCAGAGGCCAGGATAGCAGTCTGGAGACAACTGGCCAAGAGCTCTTTTAAATTTGATGCTCAAACATAAATTGTCTAAAACACCACAATCAATCCATTCTTCACTAACCCCGTGGGGACTGAAGAGAGAGAGAACCTGGAGGAGGCCAGAATGAGGGAGTTCATACAGGCCATCTTCTCCCCCACAGCCTCGCCTAGGGGCCAGACCATCTGCGGGTTCTGAAACAGGGCCATTTCTGCAATGGGGAGGGCATCAGGAAGGTGACTGAGAACCACTCCCAAGCCTTCGTAGACTCCCCATCATCTGGTCTGTTGTAGAGTACCTTCAGTGGGAGAAAGGAGCTAATGAGAGCAATGACAATTATAGGGGCACTCAAGCATTCTTTAGGTCTATATTCCCCAGGTTGGGAAACAAAACCATGATTTTTAATGGAGATTTTTCATAGAAAGACAATACATTTCTTGACTAAGTTGAGTAAAATTGGCCAGCATTACCAAGCACCAGGCAACAGGGTTAGAGCCTAGATGGCCATGTCTTGTTTTACTCTCCAAACCACCTGAGGCTCACTGTAAACACATGAGCGGATGGAGATGGGTGAGGTCATGACCCCTGACCACAGTCATAGGGCAACAGCAGCAGACATAGGACTGGAACCCGGGGCTATCTCTAGGCCAGTGTCTCACACTGCCTCCTGGCTGTGGCAGAAAAGGAGCCCAGGGAAGCTTCTCTGAGGTGAACTGTGAGCAAACGAAGAAGCCTGCTCCTCCTGGCTTCAGCCCCTCCAACCAGCCCCAGTGTATCCGCAAGCAAAATTCTTTCCACACTATATTTATGGAAAATTACAGACTCCTAACATGGCTAATTTGCTAACGTGCTGGGGGCCTGAGGGAGGGAGACAGGCATGCTGAGGGCTTTGTTCTCCCAGGCCTTTACCAAATCAGTGGTTAGCGGGGAAATTATACATTCCTGGCTCCTAGCTGATCATCTTCTATAGATGGCCATTAACTGACTATGGGCTGTGTGTGGCGTTGTCCTTCAGAGCGGATAAACTTGCTGCCATTGGGCTAATTAAAACTTTCAAGATAATCTGCAGCTTATCCGATATTTATAGTGCCACAGTAGTTATTAGAGCTAACGGAGAAGCAGTGCACGCCAGCAATTAGGAACCAGAGGTAACGACTGGGTAAAGCCACAGCTGGGCAACAGCAGGAGAATAGCTGGGGAAATCAGATTGACCCCTGTGGTCTCTGCTCCAGTCTGACTCCTCCTGCATGGGGACGATGACTCTTTAAAGAGACAAAGGGTCCGAATGGCAGGGCAAAGCCCACGAGGAGAGGAGGCAAAGGTACAGATTGGGTCGATGCAAGCCTGACAGGAGCAGAATACCAGGGGCAGTGAATGCAGTTCACTGAAAGGCAGGAGGAGTCCAAGGTTTAGCCCCTAAGGACACAATCTACTCTCCAGTTCTATGTGATTCCAAGGAGAGACTAAGTTGATCTTGGGGGCTGGTGCCTGTCTCTATTATCAACTGAGGGGGGGAAGGCTTCCCAAATCTCGGTATGGTAACTTGCAGGAAAGTAACTCCTATAACCCCCAAGAGCACCTCGATGTGCGCCACCTGACTCACGGTCAGAAATCATCATCTTCAAAGCATGTGAACACCCCCCCAACTTACTGTTAGATTAGGGATGAGAAGCCCTACCCTACAATGATACCGTAGAAGATACATAAAATGTCATCCAGGAGCTAGCCATCCTGGGCAGTGAAGGCATTCACTAAGCAAAAGCAAGTACCAGGGAAGCAGACCCGATGGCTGCATCACCAATGTGACATGCTCCCGCCCAAGCCCAGTTCCTGGAGGCCTGTTGGCCAGGCTGTCTAAGAAGCCTACCTGGCTGAGAAGCTGTGTCTTGCCTAGCTCAGCAGCAAGCTTTCTGCTGGAACTCAGTTCAACTAGCCTCTGCCTGAGGGGGCTGCTGCTTGGCGGGCCACTGGCTTGCAGAGAGGCTTCCTCCTCAGCTGGGGCAGGAGCCACCTCCGGAGGATGCTCCAGCAGCTCTGGCCCCCGTGTCAGAAAGCTTGACTCCCTCTCCATGGCTCTGATGGCCTCGTGCTCACCCTCACTAGACATCCTGGAAGGCATGGCCGCCATGCTACCGACCACGCTGGTGATATCTTTGCAGGGTATTTCCTGCAAGCTCCCAGAGAGCCCCAGGTCCTCCAGCCGTCTGGAGATATTGACCATCTGCAGGATGTGCTGGTAGAACCTCTGATCCTCAGAGTAGTCTTCACTATCTGACTGTTCCTCAGCTGAGCTCTGCATGTGGGACAGCTGGGAAACTAGGAAGGGGAGGTAGTGTTGATCTCTGGGGCCAGGGCCCAAAGGACCCAGGCCCTGTTCAGACCCCCGAGAGGTCTGCAGGTCCCAGGGGAAGTTGTTCATCTCTCCCAGGATCTGAGAACCAGGTTGGGAGGCCATGTTGCTACTGCAGCTCTCCAAGTCAAGCCCACATACACTAGGCTTCCTGTCTTCTGCAAGGGGCTCTAGAGACCCTGGAGGCTGTCTCTTCTCACTAGTTGTCTCAGATGTACTCTCTGAAGGGGCGTTCTGAGCTGGTTCTGAAGTCAGGGTCTCAGGGGGCATTAGAAAGCGTCCCTGAAGTGGGTCATCAGTTGAGGCCTCTGGGGCCTCAGGGTCACATGGCTCTGGTTCTTTGCAGTTCACAGAGGAGTTCTTGTTGACCAGCTTAGAGACCTGTCCCTTCCATAATCCTGGGGGCTCTCGCCGCCTCCTCCCCCAGCCCAGGTTCCCACTTTCCCCAGAAACACCCTGCCAGCTCAGGTCTTCCGCTGGGCTGCTATCTACAAAGAACAGCTGCAGGTGGTCAGAGGAACAAGAAGATGAGGCACACTCCTCCTCTGGGAATGGCAAGGGAATGGGGCTCTGGCCCTTGTCTCCTCCAGGGCCAGTGGAACTCTGTTTGGCCATGCTCCGGCTGTGTTGTTCCCCTTTCAGCCGTGAGCCCTTGCTGGTTTCAGAATGCCTTGAGTGGACAGAGGCCTCACTCTGGCTTGGTAACACATCCTGCCCATTCTGCAAGGGCCTGATGGTCTCAGAGTCCAAAGTGCCAGGTTTCTGCTGTCTCATCCTCATGTCCAACTCTTCTATTTCAGGGTCTGAAAACCCCAGGTAGATGTTCTCTGTCAACTTCTGGGCTGTCTCCAAATTCCGCTGATCACCTAATTCTCTCATACATTGGGCTGGGGCCCTGCCTAAGATTTCTTCCAGACTGGCAAAGATCTGATGGTTTCGGGGAGCGTAGCCTTTGGAGAGTGGCTGCAGCTTGCCTGGCATGGTGCCCATGAGGGGCCAAGGGGTGTCTCCCAGCATGCATAGGTTCTTCCCTTTCTTAAGCAAGCCCTCACTTCTAGCCTGCAGCTCTTGGTCTAGATCCACATCAGCAAGCCCAGTTGCTGAGAGAGAAGGTAAGCCACGGAGAAAAGAAGAGGCAGGCAGAAGTCCCTGCTCAGGCTGTGTGTCCTAGATGGATATATAAACATGCAGAGAAAACTAAGGCAATGCACTTCTAGTTTACACTTGTAGTTTCCCCCAGTAAGCCCTTATAAGAAACCTACCCACCATTTAAAGTAAAACCAAAAGGGAAGAAAAGCTAAAAACTCCCATGTGTTGAAACACATTGTCTTCTGGGTCCTAGTTTTCTTATTTATGGAGAGGAAGCTGGATTAGATTAAGGGTTTACAAATCTTGTTCTATGGACACTAGAGTTTGGTTCCACATGGTCCTGCAGGCTGCAGGGGAGCATTCTTGTATGCACATGATGGGGGAAGGGGCTTCGCCAAGACCCACATGCCCCATGTTCAACCACAGCAGCTCAATTCTGTGCTGGCACACTAGGGATGAAGTGATTTAAAGATACGGTGTCACACTAACAAAAGTCTAAAAGTCACTAACCAAATGATCCCTATGGTACCACTGAGCATTCAGTTCTGAAACTCATTTTATGAAGTTCACCAGCTTTACTAATACTACCACAGTCTGTCTGAAAAGTGAGTGAACCGAAGAAACAAACCAGGGAGCTGAACCTTGGAAACTCAGGTCTTCTACTAAAAGCATGAATGAGTACCTCCCAGGAGAGGTCATCTCAGTCACAGAATCTTGAGCCCAGAAAGATCCATAAAAGATCAGCCACATCCTGAAAATATATGCAGCAAATGCCACCCAGTCTGTGAGTGTGCATCTCCAGAAAGCCCAAACCACATGAGTCCAGGCTGCCCATAAGCACAAGCCTGCCCCCATGACAAATGCAGGCTTCACGGTCCTGTTCTGAGCCCTACGGTCAAAATCTATAGTTCAGCTATTCTTGGCTCCCAAAACACAGAAGGAATGCTCCACAGGAAGATTCAGGGACCCGATCTGTTCCCGAGCCTCTGTCCCACAATCCTATCATTCCCTCTCTCTGATTCAGTTATACCTGGTGCAGACACTGCTTGTCAGTTAAAAAATGTCATGAGCAGTGAAAAGTCGATTATCCATCTTTAGCCTTTCAAAGAGACAATATCAGATATTCAACCTATTTGGAAATTGCTGATCTCTTTATCTGGAGGAAGAGTTTGTTATCTCTTCTCAGAAGCATGAGTAGGAATAAGTGCAGGAGAGGAAGGAGTATTTGTAGAGCTCAGAAACATACAAATAATCAGCAGTGACCACTCAGTGCTGGAACTAATACCTTGGGGGAGAGAGGTACAGAAAAAGGGAGGGGGCGGAGAAAATCTCTGCTGAAAAGTAAGTAAGTGCCAGGCTCTGGTAGGAAATAAAGACTATAAACAAAAGAGCAAACCAGCAGGACCATTAAGAGCGTTCCAAAGAAAGCCTCAGCACTCCCCACCTGTCTGAACAGAGTTCCTATCAGGCACCAACTCCTCAGTAAACCCCGCCCACCCTACACATGAAGGAGAGAGGGAGAAAGGCAGGCTGCCTATAAGCTGGGTTCCAGTAGAACCTGCACCTCACCTCAGATTGGCTCTGAGTCTCAGCTCCTCCACCTATAAAATAAGGGTAGTAACTCTGCTCCCAGTTCAGACATCCGGAGGTGAAAATAAAACAATAACTAGAAAGAACACTCTTAACTCTGAGTAAAAAAGCTACCCGGAAACCAAAGTGATCTGATTGCAATGAAATTCAGCCATCCCCAGCATCAAGGGTAACTGACAGGATAAAGCTCAGACCTTTGCTTTTTGGATCTGGACAGCCAGGAGTCCTCACCACAGAGACTCCCACTGAACCCACACTCAAAGACCTGGCTCTGAAAGTGCAGCAGGCACCATGCATGTTGGCTCACTGGCCAATGCCAAGTGCTCCCTGTCCCCCAGTCCCTGCTCTTGTGGGGGGCAGACCACAGCAAACACCCTCCTCAGCAGAGCACTAATCCTATTGTGTTACACTAGGAAAGGATGTGTTAAGAGATGGTAACAACTTCAAGAAGCTACATGGAAGCTCTGCCAGCAGACAGGCACAATTTAGATGCTGTATCAAGCTTTATGGGATTACTGTTGTTCTTACCTACCCTGCTCCAAATACTAAGAGGTTCCAAAACCCCCTCAGGTTTCAGCCCTGGACTCCCAGGGCTGACATCCACTGACTCACCAGGGTACTTTTGGAGGTCTCTCTATCCTTCTTGTCTTTTTTTTCCTTTTTCTTTTTCTTCTCTTTCTTCTTAATGGCCCCAAGAGTTGACCGTTTCTCTCGCTCCTGGATCACCAAGTTCCGGTAGTGATCATCACACGGATGGTCCCAAGTAGACTGCCCATTGGCAAAGTTGAAATAGTAAATGTCTCCTGTGATGTGTTGGCTGGAGATATGCAGAGGTCAGAAGTTAGTCATTGATCAGGAGGAGGAGGAGGAGAAGGAGGAAGGGGAGAAGGCTGGGGAAGCCGTAAACAAGAGGTAGAGGAGGAGGAATTAAAACAAGAGAGAGCAAAGATGGAAGGGGGAAGAAGGGTTGAGAAACAGACACAATGGGAAGAAAAAAGGTGATTAGCCAGAAGTGAGGGGAACCATTGGGCTGAGAAGAAGTTAACTTGGATATAAGAACAACAGGCTAGGACAAAGGGCTTTCCCTAGATGGAAAAGGACAACACTGAAGTTCCTGAATTTATGCCAGGCTAGAATAGAAATAAACTTTGTTTTATTTTGATGGATAAATATAAAATTTATCTTGGAGGTAAGTGCTAGATCTTGCTTGATATTTTTATAAATGGTCTGAGGAAGAAAGATACAGTGTGAAAGTTCTGGTCTCTCAAAAGAATCCAAACTCACAAAGAGTAACAATACAAGAAGATTAGCAACCAAAGAGGTACAAGATATAGTTTAAAATGGTCTCAACATGGACAAGTTCAGGATGTCTGGGTAATCTGGCTGCAACATCTGTGAAATCACTGATAGTCAGGGCTGATTCAGTTGATGTAAGCAGGTGCTCCCTCCCTCCTTCATAACTCCATGTATGTCCCTCCCAAACCTGCACATGTAGTCAAAGAGCTTCAGTATATAAGTATACACACACACACACACACCCATGTACCTATATAGGTATGTAGAGGGTACAGGAGTAGTTGTGCTCCCTGTTAGAACTCTAGACAAGCTCTCATAATGGACAAATTTAAACCATTCATCCATCAACCAGTATCAACACCAACCCATTCACAAAAGCAGTGTACAACATACAATTCCCAGGAATAGATCCAAAGTGTGCAAAATCTCTATAAAGCTTGACTGAAGTTAGGAAAAATTAGAGAAAGTTCATGTTTTTGAACACAAACAGTTCAGCATGTAAATATACCGATAATTCTCAAATTAATCTACAAATTCAATGCAATCCCAAGAGGATCCTAATCAGGCCCCCAAATTTGACAAACTCAATCTCAATTCAAAGAGATTTAATTCAGAAAAATTTTCAAAGATAACATATGCAGAAATAGGAAAAATACCAGGAGTAAAAGATAAAAGAAAGACACAAAAATGGCTAATAAGCACACAAAAAGATATTCAATACCTGTAAATTGTTGGGGAGCTGCAAATTAAAACCACAGTGAATACCCATTAGCATAGCTACTACCAAAGAGGTGACAATAACAAGTGTTGTGCTGGCAGGGATGTGAATAAAGTCAAACCCTTGGGTGCTGTCAGTAGGATGTAAAATGGTGAAACTACTGTGAAAAACGGTATGGCTGTTGCTCAAAAAAACCTGAAAATATGACCCAGCAATCCCACTTTAGGGTAGGTACCCAAAAGAATTGAAAACCAACATTTGAACAGATATTTGTACACCAATGTTCACAGCAGCATTATTCACAGTAACCAAAAGGTAGGATTAACCCCACTATCCACTGATGCATGAATAAATAAACAAAATGTAGTCTATACAAATGCTAGTATATTATTCAATCTTGTAAGTGAAATTCTGACATGATACAACAGGACACTTCCAGACATTATGCTAATAAGTCAAACACAAAAGAACAAATATATGATTTCACTGATAGGCAGTTAGAATAGATAAATGGAAAGTAAATTAGAGATTAATTATCAAAAGCTGGAGATGGGGAAGAATGAGGAGTTAGTGTTGAGAGGGGATAGTTTCAGTCTGGGAAGATGAAGAAGTTCCAGAAGTGGGTGATAGTAACTTAACACTGCAAATACACTTAATGCCACTGACTCTATATCTAAAAATGTTTAAAACTGCAAATTTTACATCATGAATTTTTTTTTTGAGGCTAGGTCTCACTATGTTGCCCAGGGAATCGCAGACACTCATTGCCTGGGGTACCCCAGACTCAAGTGATCCCCAGCTTCAGCCTCCCAGATAGTTGGGATAACAGGCGCACACTACCACGCCTAGCTATTTTTTTGAGACTAGGTCTCCCTATGTTGCCCCAGGTTGGTCTCAAACCCATGGACTCAAGTGATTCCTAGTCTCAGCCTTCCATCCTAGGCTGGGATTAAAACCACATGCTACTGCAGCCAGCCATTATGAATATTTTATCAGAATAAAAGACACATAAAAAATGCCACTGTGATGAAAGAAAGTGAAATTGGTTGAAAATAAAAAGGCTTTTTGACTTTACTTGAAACACCTATGCCTGCTTCTCCCTAGGAAGCAGGCTACAAGCAATTCATTAGCATTTTCACTGTTCACCTACTACTGGTATGCAAAAATCAGCTACCAGCATCTCTCAGCTCTCTTCTCCTTTTCAGAGCTAAAAAGAAAAACTTAGAAACACATTTTAAACTTTAGACTAGTTTGCCTCAATTTACCCTTTTAGACTTCCATGGGTTCTTTCCACCATCCCCAGCCTTCTCAATCCAGCATCCCAAGTCAAAGCAAGAAGCTCAGAGTGCAGACTAATTCATTTCTAACAAAGTGATTTCCTAATTACTACAAAAGAAACATGTAAGTAAAACTCCAAATTACTTTAACATTGTCCAACACCTTTCTCAACATTGTCCAAAGTCCTTTTCCCAGACTGCCTAAAAGTCCTCAGTCTCTCAGTCCTGATTATCTCACCAATGTACAGTCAGTCAGAGTTCATCTCCAGATGCTCGAAGACATCTTCCTTTGGTGTGCTCCTCCTTCGCTTCCATGCCATCTTCTCTTTGTCCTCCAGGTAGTAGAAGCTCCATGGTATTGGAACCAGCAAAGTTTTTCTTTTCAGGCCTAACTTTTGCATGACCTCTTCCAGACACAAGTCAAACTCAGCAAAACAAACTCCAACATGGAGTTCGAATATGTAAACTCCTTAACTTCCTTTAACACACATGCTCCTAGCCTGGGCCCACCAAAGGCTGCAGGCCCCAGGCCTTGGCCACATGGCCAACCTCACATGGCTCACATTTTCATCCTGCAAAGTCCACAAAATGGCTGATCTGCATCCCAAATCAGAATTTGAATCTCCATCCAATCTCCTTTCTTTGTTTCAAAATCTCTTTATATGCCCTATTTCCCACCAACAGAACTCCTAAGATAGCAAGCCCTCTCAGGCCTGTATGTTAATTTAAATCCTACCTAGCTCTTAGTAACATTACAATTCTACAGCAAGAGACAATGGCACCCAGGGGGGTAAGTGCCCTCTATCAAAAGCATAAAGAAAATCAAAAGGCAAGAAGCTAAGAAAAAACAATAGCATAAGATTAATATACAGAAAAATGAAACTTTTAACTCCTTACAAAACTAGAACGAGAAGCAACCCAAGAGACAAAAATAATATAAACAAGCAAGTCATAAAAGATAAAGAAATGATCAACAGATAACCCACTCAACTCTATGGACAATTTGGAAAATGCAAATTATAGTCATCAGGCATAAGTTCTTACACTTGAAATGACATTTTTGGGGATTTTTTTTGATTGACAAAATTCTTTTTTTTAGTATCTTTTTTGTTTTTTAACACTCCTGTTGATTTTTTTTTCTCCCCTCAGGTGTGGTCACCACCACTCACCCACCACCCAAGTGCCCACAGGTCTCCACCACCCTCCACTGTGCTCACCTCCAATTGACACGATTCTAGTTGATAATACACTTAAACAGAAAACCATGTGTTGTTGTGGGACTGCTGAACCTTCATAGGAAGTATTTGCTGCTAACAAAATTTAAATTTTGCATATTCTTTAACACATCAAGTCAAACTCTAGAATCTAACTTCTTTCTAAAAAAATACATACAAAACTTCAGACAACATGCTGAACTCATGAAGCATCTGACTGTTCCTCACCCCACGCCAACACAAAGATTGGATTAATACAAAACAGCAATTACAACTACACAACAAGGCAAAAAATTTTTTTTTCAACTTTGCCTGAAAGAGAAACTCCCAGATGCCAGAAGTGAAAGAAAACTGATAGGGTGTGCTATCCACCCCCCATTGTCTCCTGTTTAGGATTGCAGATTTCAAGGACAGGTAAGCTAAAATGTGAGAATGACCTTAGTTAGAATTTCCCTTCAGGGAGATGCAGGTGGAAGAAAGGTGACACAGGTTTCCTGGAAGGTGGGAAATCAGGATATATAAAGGGTGTGCAAACAAAGAGAAGGATTGGATGGCAATATGGAGATCAGATAGAGAGAGATTCAATGGTGGAGAGATGGGAATCGGCCATATTGTAAAGATGTGAGCCATGTGGACTTGGCCAGGGTCTGGGGGCCTGCAGTCTTTGGCTGACCCCAACTGGCAGCATGTGTGCTAAATGCAGTTAAGAAGTTTGCAGATTTGAACTCCGTGTTGGAGTTTGTTTTGCTGAGTTTGATTTGTGTCTGAAGAGGCCGTGCAAAAGTCAGGCCTGAAAAGAAAGTGAACTTTGCTGGTCTGGCACCATGGAGTTCCTGCTACCTGGAAGAGAAGGAGAACACAGCGTGGAAGACAAGGAGGAGCAAGGCAAGGGAGCAGCCAAAGGAACATGTCTTCAAGCATCTGGAGATGAACTTTGACTGGACATTGGTGAGATGATCAGGACTGAGAGACTGAGAGTTTTTGGGCAATCTGGGGAAAGGACTTTGGACAATGTTGAGAAAGGTTTTGGACAATGTTAAAGTAATCGGAGTTTTCCTTACATGTTTCTTTTGTAGTTATTAGGAAATCACTGTTAGAAATAAACTAGTCTGCACTGATAGTCTTGCATTGGTTTGGTATTTTGGTTGAGAAGGCTGGGGATGGTGGAAAGAACCCACAAGAGTTTAAACTGTGTTTCTAAGTTTTTCTTTTCTGCAGTTTTTGGAGCTGAAAGCAGACAGCAGCTTTTGCATATCAATGGTAAAGGTGATCAGTGTAAATGCTAATGAAGAGTGTGTAGCCTGCTTCATAGAGGGCAGATAGATGTATCCAGTAAAGGTAATTGCAAAGGAACTGCTAGTAGCCTGCTTCGTAGAGAGAAGCTGGCAGAGCTGTGTTCCAAGTTAAAGTCAGAAAGTCTTCCTTATACCCTGTTTCAAAACCTGGACCTGAGCAGTGAGCAAATGAACTGAAATTGTGAGGCTGCTATCTGACCAGGACACAGACCTGGGATCCTTACTTCTTCTGTGTCAAATGAACTATTTAAACCACTTGCTTTTGTTTCTAGTTAATTACTTTACCAGAACAACTAAATTCTCTTGACTAGATCAGGTTTTTTGAAGTTCTTTTCTACCACTATGGATTCTACACCTTTTACACCTACACTAACTTTAATTGTGTTTAATTTAAAGACTTAATGCCAATTTACAGAAACAAAATGTGGTCTTTAAGTCTTTGTAAATTTGGAAACTGGAAAGGAGACCCCTGCAAATCCCAGGGTTCATAAACTGCTCCTTCCACGAATAAAGTGACTTAGCAAGTCATGGGAGCAGCAGGCAAGCAGGACCCCCAGGCCTCATTCCAAAGTAGCAAAATGAAATTACATAAAAAATGGACACCCCAAGACACATGTAGAGGAAGAGCCCAGGATATGCTAGGGAAACCTCCAACCAGGAGTGTAAATGGAAAAGTCCTAAACCACTGGAAAAACTTCTGGAGAGGCCATGACAAAGCCAAACTGGAGATAGGACACTCATAGGGAAAAACTTACACACAACACAAATTCACAAAATTCATAATAAATAATTACAAACTCTAACTCACCATGAGGGAAAATTAACAACATAATGAAGAAACAACACACACACACTACAAAAAAAAAAAAAAAAAAAAAAAAAAAAAAAAAAAAAAAAAAAAAAAAAAAAAAAAAAAACAAAAAAAAAAAAAAAAAAAAAAAAAAAAAAAAAAAAAAAAAAAA